>VYZU01019402.1:63474-99667 GCA_013401355.1 Ceyx cyanopectus | reverse complement strand
AATCTGTGCAACCACCTGTTTTTCAGAGATGTGACTAGGGATTATTTAGATGCTTGGACTTCATAAAAGTTTTGTATTATTATATATTAAGTTTTCCTCATTTTTCTATTTTGCCCTACAGTTTGGCTCAATGATTCACTCTAAAGGGCTTATTTTCGTTTAATTGCATTTAGTCCAGTGTCTTTTTTATGTTATTGGAAAGGAATATTGAAATTAAATTTGCTGTTTTGGTTTGGTTTTTTTTTTAGATGAAGCACAGCAGATTTCCCTTTACAAATCCAGTTTTAATTTGACTATAATTTTTGGTGCAATCATTCAGTTAACACAAACTGCCTATAGTATCATGGTAATGTTATTTATAATGTCTTCAAAACCAGGAATGTGATGGAAATAGTCACCCCTGGCAGAATGAGATGGGAGGAGAAGTCAGTTTCTGGACAGGGGACCTGTCCCTTGCAGCAACACTGCAGGGCCACTGAGTTCCAAGAGGCCATTTGGAAAATGAAGGAGTTTCTTTATTGTTTCTCATCTTTATCTAATCAAGTGAAGATAAGGCTGGAGGAGTTCACTGGAAAGTGAACTCAGATCTACAGGGAGATAATGGGATACGTGTGAACAATTTGAGGGATTTTTATCATTGCGCTTTCATGGCAAGCTCTTAATGAAATCTGCCAGTTTTACTTTTCCTGTGTGCATTTTTGCCATTTTCCATGCAGACTTTCCTTCCCTGTTGCAGTGTCTGTAGTTTGTTAATCTGTTTTATTCTGAAATAACCGAGAAATATTTTCTTTCCTCCTTTTCCCTAGAGATAGCCCATCTTACGCCTTCTTAAATGCTTTGCTTTTTTCTATCTTCCTTATCTGTAGGATTTTTTTTTCCATACAGATCTTTTTTTCTCCCCTTTCCCACTTTGCTACAACTTTCTTTTTCTCGTATTCCTTGCTTCATACCTAAGAGCTTTCCCTTGCTATTCCAGAACTGGATCTCCATCTCCTCTCTTTACTAACAGATTGACTGGTGGGAAAGCAATGCTCTCTCTTTTTTTTTGTGAGGACGACATTGTTCTCATCTCCTGTTGGGTGCAGGGACCAGGCAAACCTCTTTTCTGCTCTTTTCTATTCTTTTCCATGAGGGCCTTCTGCCCTATGTGGTCCGGGTGTGGTGAGCTCAGATAGCCTGCTGATGCTTTCATTGCATGGGCCACAGGGAGGGGCTGTACCTTTCATTGCCTCCCCTGCACAGAGCCCTACCACAGCGTCAGGAGGATGAGAATCCCTGCAGCAGAGGGACGGAGCCTTAGGGCGGCAGGGGGGGAGTAAATAATGGATTGCTGTCAGCCCTCCCTACTGCATTAGGCTGCCAGATGATTGCTTAGCCCTTGCTCCCACCCACATGCTTCATGCCACCACCAGCATTCTTGGTCCTTTGTGGCTGGTGTGGGCTAGTCAGCTGGTGAGTCAGCTCTGCTAACCAGTGCTTTTCCAGCTCCCCCTGGCAGGGGTGGCTTTGGCATCCAGAAGGGTGGGGACACACACACACACATTAATTGCTTGATTCAGAAGTCTGCCATTCCCCACACAAGGAGCAGGTTTCCAGGGCTGTGGGACTGAGCGTGGCTCGTGCTGTCAGGGAGTTTGGGAGCTGCACAGTGTTTGCCATCTGCTAGCATGGCACAGTGGAGTTAATGGGAAATTCAAACTTGGAATAGGTCAGGAAATGCAAAGCCCTGTTCTCACAGCAATTAACTGCACGTTGGTCTCAGATGCTCCTTGGGTTAATGTACAAAACCCAGCTTGCACCACAGCTCAGCTTGGCACAGGGGCAGTGGGAGGAGAGGATCAGAGCTTCAAAATACCTTTGTGCCTCCTCCATGCTGGGCAGGCCTGGGCCTCTTAAGTGCTTCCCAGGGGTCAGAACACCCTCCGGGACTGGCACATCCAGTGTCTCACAGCTCGTGTCAACTGGGGAACATCTGGGCAGTGGAAAATACATCAGGCATAAGACTGTTCCAGCTGCCCTGTTCCCGGCCTGCCCTGTCCTGCCTTGACTCCATCCACTCCCAGCTGTGCTGCCTTGCCTGCTTGGGCACTCCAGCTCCTCTTTGTGTCCTGCACGTCACGAGAAGGCTGAGCCTTGCTGGGACAGGTTGTGTGGACCACCATGTGTGGAAGGATCAGTCTCAGCAACTTGCAGCTATTTTCTGCAGCTGTACTCTCTGCCATCCTCTTTAATCTGCCTGCTACTTAGTGCTGGGTATCCTTCAGCAGTCCTGGCCAAGCTAGAACTTCATTTACATTGTAGTAACAGAACATTTTTTTTGAGACAAAAACTGTCTGGATGGCCATGGAGGAAAGGGAGCTGAGCATCAAGTCTGTACAGCAGAAGAGGGTGAGAGTAGAAGGGTTTTTTTTGAGCATGCTTACTATAATATTTGTAACTGAGTTACTCAGAAATATTTAAAGCTTGATTGTAATTACTGTAATTTCTCACAGTGCTTAAACTTATTTCTAATGAAAGAATACCTCTTAGTAGCTATTTAAAGTCAATTTATTTATTAAGTAATGATTTATATTACTCTAATCTGAAATTACTTGATTCTGGTTTATTAGTTGAAGAGTAAGTGAGTTGGATTACATTTCTCTGGATAATTTTCAAATTAAGTAAACTTCACAAAGGAACAACAACAAAAAAGAGGCAGAATTGCAACTAATCTAAATTACTGTCTGCATGTTCTCTTATATACATAGGTGGTGTACAGATCTTTGATTGTCAGGTGCAAGTATTTAGATCTGTGTAGGAAATGAGGAAAGCCTGCAGTAATTATTGGGAAATTGGCATATCAGAGCTCATTGTTTATCCTGATCTCACTATACTAAATTAATGACCAATTCTTTTCCTAGAATTGCAGATCCAGTGACACTTAGGCACATGTGTGAGACCTTCTTGCATGGCCTTTGAAAATGGAGCAATTGACCACAACTGTCTTTGAGTAGAAGAGGTCATAGGCTTGAAAAAAAATGACTGCAAATATTTTAGTTTCAAATAACAAGGGACATAAAAAGGACTTTCAGTCTTTATAGGTACCAGCTCTGTGGTTAGACTGCCGTGCAGAACAGAGCTGAGCAGCAAGTATTCCAACAGCTGTTTGCCCTGAAATATCATATGTAGACTCATTCCTGCTGTTACCAATGATTTTTTCACCACCTGCCTCCAGAAGAACAGTATAATTTGTAAAGGTAAAGTAGCATAAGAGTATTCCCATGGATCTCTTTCCATAAGTAGAAAGGACAAATTGTCATGTTAATGGAATACTTGCATTAGTATCCAGTGCTCTTTCACTTTAGATCAACTTCTTGTGGTTCACCTGAATTTCATAAAGAAGGAGCAAGCCACATCACATTATTTAAGCAAGAGTTGACACTGAATATTTTTCATTTCCATGGGAAGTTGTAAGTTGGAAGGCTGATTTTGGGGTGTCCTTAGTTTCATATTAAAGCTAGACCTCGAGGTCACCTTTATGTGGGAAGGGGCTTCTCCTACTTCTTTAGCTGGGTGAAAATACACATCAAGCTCAAGCTTGAATACCACTTTGGATGAATCCAAGAGTGCTTCACAACCTGTGGTGAAGATACACATCAAGCTCAAGCCTGAATATCACTTTGGATGAATCCAAGAGTGCTTCACAACCTGTGGATTTGAGCCCCTGAAGCAGTTTGCAGCGTGTGTGGGCACACCTGAACAAAATGTTACCTGTCCAGCTTGGCTAATAATAGAAATGAATTTGTGGGACAGTCATCTTGCAGAGGAGTCATGCCAGCCCACACTGTGAGTCCTCAGCAGGTTTAATGCTGTGCCCTCATTGCTATTGTTACTGACTTAAGCTGGATTATAAAGCTGGGCTGGGCAAGACCGTTTGTGCCGCCTTTAATTGAAATGTGTCTGTATGCTAATCCCCATAAAACGTCCATGAGCAATACAGCCAACTTACTCTTTCAAAGCCTAGGCTCCAGAGTCATTTAACAGCTTTTGAAAACTTTATTTCAGGTAATTAGTGCAAATAATTCACGATGGAACAACAACAGTTGCATTCATAGTGCTAAGTGCTTGTGAAAATGGGACAGACCCCCCTTCGTTTGGAAGACTGGACTTACCAGAAGAGGAAAAATATTTTTAACATTTTCTTTAAATTCCTCCCTGCTCACTTTTAATTCCTCTAACTAGTACTTGTATTTTCATACTATGTCTTCAGAATAAATTTTTGACAGTAAGCCCATTTGCTGATCTTCCATATCTTCATGGTTGGTGTTTCTAACACCACAGCAGGGCAGTGTTTAATTCAGGGCAGTTGTAGCTGTTGTTTATTGAATTTATATTGTAATAATATTAATATTTATATTGTTAAATATCTTACTTAGCTTATCTTAAATATCTAATTCACAGTAGCACATGGTCAGCAGACCTTTAAAACAATAAAATTTAGGAGCGAAACGAATAAATATTTGAGAAAGGTGCCAGTGTAAAGAATTGTAGAGCTATTTATCACCACTTTTAATTGAATTCTGCCCAAATCAAACTCCCAGCTGTACATTTCTCCACTGCTTGCTCCAACTGCAGCCAAGCACTGCCATGCCCGTGTGCGTGGGTCGAAAGGATGGGCTGCCTCTTTCAAAGGCTTCCCTGAACCTGCATTGTTACACTAAGCCCTGCTAGGCGAGGGGTTGCGTGACTGCAGCAGACTCATTTGTGACCTCAGAAAAGTGGTTATGAAAGTGATCTCTTGATCAGAGGAATAGAGCTCTGCTGCCTGCCAGACCAGCAAGGCAGAAATGAGGCTCCTCCTTGCGCGGCTGCCCCGGCAGGAGAAAAAATGTTCCTTTTCTGGATGCAGCCTTCCTAGAGCCAGTCTCATCATTCCTCTGAAAAATACTCAGCTTAAAACAAAGCAGGGTTTACAGTATACATTTTCCCCGGTGGGATTTAACATTTTTTAAGGGTTTGCTTTTGCTTTTTGCAAGTTGCAGCGTTCGTTTTGTGTTTGAAAATTCTTGTTTTCCTTAGCGTAGCGCTGTTAAGTTTTGTTTGGTGGTTATTGGACTGACTCTGGCAACAAGTTGCAGTGTATATTCAATGAAGATCGTGATGAAGAAACAACATAAAGTTTATGTCACATAATGAGTGTAAAACAGTGATCTGGTGAGTCAGTAGGTAAGAAATTTTTATCCCGAAGACAGAGTAAGAAGCACTAGAAGCAATTTATGTATCATCATTCTCTTCATGCATAATATTAACTTTGTATTGATCACTTGGTGAAAGCTGTAATTAACTCAGCCTTGAAAGTTGAGGCCACAATCCCATATGTTAAATAAGTTAAATCCCGTATTAAAAAATGAGTGGGAGACAAGTTTCCTGTCCTTAGAAGGAATACTCATGACTTCTTTGGTGGCTCGCTGTGCATCAAGGGAGCAGGAGCCTTCACAGGAGTCAGACTTGCCTGTTCAAGTCCATGACACATAAACAAAAGAGTTGGAAGTGGAGAAAAGGTGATATTTGATTAGCTAGAACTCTGCTTCTGAAATACAGAACATTGGTTGGTTGTTCCTTGTCTTCACATGGGACTGCTCAGAACTCCGTGGCTGACTTAATTTTGTCAATACATCTAAGTAGTCTCTGTTTTTAAGAATTAAAAAGAAAAGCAATGGACCACCATTTACATTTTTTTGAGCTTTCAAATATTACCCTTCCTGCCTTTTTTTTAAAGTTAGTATTTTTCATCATGCTTAGAAATTTTGAAGGTTTTAATTCTTGTCATTGACTGTGGCATTTAAAAAAAATCAGTTTCTCTAGTGCTAAGGGAGAGAGAACATGTGAACTCACTGCCGGCCTCCTGCTTAAGGTCTTTAGGATCTGATTGGGCTCTTTTTCATGGAACCTGTAAGTGAAAAAAGGCAAAGCAAAAGAGTTGTTAAGGAAGTGAAAAATGAAGGTTCTCGTAGTAATTGAATGCATCATGTGTGAGCACTTTCTGATTCTGCAGAAGGTTCCTGTTCTGCAAAGCTATTTTTGAACAAGCCATAATGTTTTCCGTGCAGACCCTCTGAGTTCCAAGGGATTCCAATTGGGAGCAAGGTCCATGTTTGGGTAGTTTTTTTCAGAATCAGTCTTTAAATGCATCATTAAAAACTGAACGTGTATGAACACATATTAAATGTATCTAGGAATAGTAACTATCAGTTTAGGGATCTGGGAGTTCAGTTTTTGCCTTCTGATGTTGGCTTATAGTTCATTCTGAGCTTTTAGGCAAGATTTTCAAGTTATGAGGGGTTTTTTTTTAGCATTCTAAAAAGTTCTGGAATATAGTTAAGTGTTTTGCAATTATCCTGAGAATTTATTCTGATTTTTAAAAAAAAAAATTAGCTTCTGTTCTTGATGTTTCATTGTCCTGTATCTTGTCTCAGCACATTCTTTTCGTTCCTAAAGTAGAAAAGCCAAAGCTCAAGGACCTCTTCTCAGGCATGTTTTTTCCACAGCTCACGAGGTTCATTTAACCTCTCAAGGCAGCTCTTCATGCAGCCAATCTCATCATGGCAGTCTCCACAGACAGCAGAGCACACCAGAGCGAAGCTGAGCTGCCTTAGAAAGGGGTCTGGGCTCTGTGGGGTGTGTGTTTCTCAGTGAGTGTGCAGCAGGGTGCTGTGCTCTCCATCTGACTCAGCAGTGGAGATGCTTGCATTTGCCCTGCCCAGTGTGTTTGCTTATTTGAAGTACCCTGGAAAGCAAACGTGGCCACGTCTTTGCCTTTAACATAGCATGGCTGCTGCCTAAAGCAGATATGAAGGAATTGCTCTTATATTTCTGACTCTGAAGCTGATGAAGCCAGATTTGGTTTTCTGGGTAACATATGCACATCCTGTGCACTAAGGTCTCAGCGTGAATATTTTAGATGCAGTGTTTATTTCATCTTAAAGGTTTCCTTTATCCTCTCCAGATTGTGTGCTTTGGCTATTTTTAAACAGTCTCTTGGGTGATATACTGGCCTACTGACATGCTCTTTCAACTCTCTTCTAAGAGATAGTGACTTAAATTCCCTCTTGGAGCTAGCAGGTAGGAATTTAGCCTGTGACTTTCCTTGCAGTGGTGCGAGTGAAATTATGAAGGGAATTGAATTTGAAATTGAAGAGTGGGAGCTCAGGAGATAGTCTGTTTGAAAAACAGGCCTGAAGAAGAGGTTGTCAAAGCCAAAAAGGCTCATGTAAATCTCACATAAGTCAGTCACCAGGTTGATTTAATCAGGAAGGGGAAGAGATGATTCCTCGCACACTTCCCTACTCGCGTTTATTTTCACGCTTGCTCTTTGATTTGATTTCATTCTTCAGGGATTGATTCTAACCCGTAGTCCTAAATTGCAGAGGGTAAAATGGTGCATATCTTCTGCAGCCAATAAAGACAAAAAATGTTCTGATATTCTCAAGATAAATCTGTTATCAGGACTTCCATTGCAATTCTTTTGTAAGATGCAATTCTGGCAGTCTCCTTTTTTCAAGTGGGGAAGATTCCAGTAGACTGCAGTTGCTTACTTATGAGCACACATAGCTTTTCTCTTAGCTCTCTTTGCAGTAAAAATGGATTTTGGTCTCATTATTTAGGTTTCTGAAAATTATTTCAGACTCGAATTCATTTCAATAGGCCATTTATCATAAAAGAAAATCATTTTATTTTGAATTCAGTGATTAGTCACATGCTGGTCTTTCATCATCTGCTTAAATTTAGTCACACACAGGCTTTCTCATAAGGTTCTGATTTTTCTCATTGTCGCTTCTGTGATATACTTTGCTTCACATCACAGATGCTGCTCTTGTTCATCTGCTGTTTATTTTCTGTCTGCAACACATTCGTGGACAAGGTCGTGGCATTGCAGTGAGAATATAACAACATAAGAAATATACTACTGTGCCACACCAGTGGTTCATTGGCTACATTTTTAGACCATAGAGAGAAAAGTGCTGGGAATTCAGAGGATGTAGAGAAATTTTATTTTTCCCTGTAGAGATTTTTAAAAATATCTGGACAAGGAAAAAGTTTGACAGCTATTCAGCCAAGAAGCCATCACGATGGACACTTAGAAGAACTGGGAAAATGCAGATTTTTTTTGATAGTCCATCTACTTGATTGATCCTAGAATCAATGTGTCCTGATGTGCTATTCCTCTGAATATGTATGTATGTCTTGATCAGTAGAATTTGCTGAGGTCCCAGTCAAGCAATCAGGATGTGGTTGGTCAGAACACACTGCAGTACACTTAAAATAAAATTAAGGATAAAATTAAGGCCCCAGTACTGAACCTGTAGATCAATAGGTTCCCATCATCAAATCATCTTAATTAAAGTAGTAGGTAACCAAATAGAATTATGATGATGAAATGGAAGACAATTACTTGGAGTGAGACTTCTATCTTGGGGTTATTTAGGAGGACTGTATGCCTTTGGCAGTTCTATAGCCAATGTAGTCTACCAGACCAACTAATAAATATTTACTTACAGTGATGCAAACAGATTTCTGAAATATCTTTTTTGTCAATGCTCAACGTGGACTTGTCTGTTGGGAAGATCATCTGTTGAGTCATATGAAGAGAAAAAGGTTGCAACAGTAAGTTTCAGAGAGGATGTGTGCTTTCTAGAGAAGTTCTGTTGAGTCTTTTGCTTGTCTAGTTAGCACACAATTTGGTTTCACACAGAGGCAGATCTCTTCAGATCAGTCATGCCTCAGAAGTTATGGGATAAGGGAGATTTTACAGTGCAAGACTACCTAAAAATGTGACATATAATTGTGGATTCTTGTGTGAGATACAGATAGAAAAGAATATATTTTAGAATTGTAAGAATAATTAGTAACTCAATTCACACATTCTCCATATACACATACTTTCCATGACAGCTACTTAACCATTCCTAGAATTTCTTAAATTATTCTACACATTTTACAGACCAAGAATTGTGGAAGAAGGACTGGGAATAATCAACAAAAACTCTGAGCAACCTGCCTGTCTGAAGTTATGTCTTGATCTTGGTGAGGTAGATAAGATACCCTGATTTTGTCACCACCCCAAGACTCTCTCCTTGGTTTGTGTTTCTTCTCTTTCACCTTCACCCTGCCTCTGATGCTGCCTTTTTGCTGGACTCCCCAGTACCACTTGCCCTGGTGTCACACCAGCTCTGTCCCAAAGACTCAGTCTGTCCATCATGACCTCTTATCCTGAACTGGTTCCCTTCCTGACACAACCTTGCTCGACAATTAGGCCAAAAGGAGAGGACAGGGCTGAGATTTTAGAGGCAGAATGAGGAAGAGGAGAGATTTATCCTGGGAACTGGAGGACAGCAAAGTCCCAAAGTGAGACACAGAGTCTCACCCTTCTCCCTTTTTTGCCTGCTGGAAACCCTGTCTGAGATCTCACCCTTGATATCTTGTTGATCACCACTAAAAATCTAATGAGCCAGATCTCTCAGGGCTAATGTGTAAAATCTACAGGAATGTGAGTTTTCTTCCTCTTCTCTGTTGTTTTTTTTTCTGTAGAAATGCTTTCCATGTGTATTCTTACCCACACAGAACAGCAGTGGTAGCCGGATCCCTGTTTTATAAAGTTTCATCTGCAATAATTTCTAAAAACACAGAGGCATCCAGTGGAACACAGCTAAACTGCTACGACCATTGCTCCGGCAGCATTGTCTTTACTGTTTGCAAAAGGATTTGCCTTCAGGGAAGCACTCCTCACCTCTCACACTGTGGGTTTGCTCCTCTCTCCCCACTACAGGAGAGCTCTTCTCTGACCCATTCCCTTAAGCCCCTTGGCTTTTTTTAGGCGACTTCCAGCTATCTGATACAGTGTATAATGAGGAATTAGGTTCCATTACACGAAGGCTTAACCTTCTCCAAAAGCATTCAGCGCTTGCCAGGAGTCATCAATATTTAACAGCTGTTGTTATTATGAAATACTTCATAGGGTAACGCGGCTCGTCTGCTCGCACGCAAGGGTTTGAGCGGCAGCCAGAGCCCTGTCAGAGCCGGCGGGAGATTGACGGGCGGCGAGGCTTGCGTGACAGCGGCGCTGGGGTTAGTCAGCACTCTGCCTCCTCCGCAGCGGGGACTTCTCCTCCTCGCCTCCCCTTCAAAAGGGCTCCTCCGGACCCGGGGGAGCACGGAGAGGGGTTTTGGGGGGGTGAGGTGGGTGGTGAGATGCTGCTACCGGGCAGTAGCATCACTTTGATGCGTTCCCGCGCAGGGGTGGGTGAGGCTTGTTGGGAAAGGGGAGCGGCGGTTCCGAGAGAAAAGATCTGTTGCTCTGGAAAGCAAAAAGTTCGGGTTGTGCCATAAATAAATGTCATGCTGTACTTGAGAAACTTCAAAGGGCAGTCGGATTTCAAAGCATCTCTTAAAAAGTAGCTGAGAAATGTGCTAAATTGGGAAGAAAAGTTTGCATTATTGCTAGCATCATTCCGTGTGGTGTCCCTGTAGCCTCCGCCACGGGACAGCTCTGATTCACAGAGTGTGTTTGTTTTGCTACTGATTTCCTTCCTGAAGTGTTTGTGAAACCTGTATGTTGTGGCATTTCAGAGTAAAAACGTCCCTTTCGTACTGATCAGCAGTTTATGTTGATAAACTTCTTGCATGTCGTTTAATTTCAGTGTGCATCTAATGAGCCCTGTCCCCGTTGTCACTCTGTGTTCTCTGTAACACAGCAAAGAGGAAAAAGACCATTTCAGTTCATGGATGTAGGTTTTGTTAAGCAGAATTGCTCATACTGAGGGTTTCCTAGTTGTTTTGTTTTGTTAGTGTTCAGGGTGACTTGCATAGCTGATTCTTCCTGCAGCTACAAGATCCAGGAAGAAAGACCCTGTTCTCATTTCCTTTCAATTAACAGTTGTCAAAAGTAAGACTTGCATGCATCAAGCAGTATCTCTGAACCTGCAAGCCAGATTTGGGTATTTCCATCTGCCCATTTTAAGAAATTTTTTATCCCCTGGGCATCATGGGGAAGGAATTGTCTCACAGGTACTGTGTGTAGAAATGCTTGAAACTGATAGTCATGCATCATACAGACTCTAAAGAAGACTGTGCTGTCCCATTCTTGCACCTCAAATGGACCCAAGCAAGGTGTTCAGATATGAAACAGCATCCCCTCACTGCTAATTTCTCACCCGTGCTATTGTTTGACACAGGTATTCCCTGAGGACTGAGCAGTGCAAAGCTGGGGTGGCTGGGCTATGCTTTGACCATGCATTAGTTTGTTACAGAGGTGAGCTTGGCTGGTAATTTTGCTCATGATTTTCTGAAGAAAGAAGGTTGTGCTCATGTGGGAAGATATACAGAAACACTCTGGAGAATGTAATTCCATAGATTTTAAAAGTACGGGTTTACAAGGGTCCTGAAATTTCCATCCCTCTGAGCTAAAGAGCATTCTGCAATGAATAAATGTTCTGTTATTTCTGGGGGAAAGGGAACAGCTGATTTCATAATGCTTCTATAGACTTTAAAGTGTCAGGCATCTTTTTTCTTCTTTACAATATTCCAGATTTGTTTTTCAAGCCAAGGGGTTTGCAAATGCAGGCAGCAGTGCTCCTATCAGAACTGAATGCTCAGAAAGATCTCCAGATTCTACAGTGTTCTGGGCAGAGAGTGCAGCTGTGAAAGGCTCAGCAGCACTCTCTGAGACAGCCCCATACTCCTTCAGACAAACTTACCATCCCTTTTCTGGACTTGTTTTTAATTAACTGTCAATTCTAACTCTACATTACGATTTTTTGTTTTCACTCCTTTCTTAGCTTTCAGATCAGAAATTGGAACAATATCCAGATCTTTGACCATCCCTTCAGGAAATCACATTGGCCATTTTTCTTCATTTTTTTACTGACTCCTCTTACTCCTCCTAGCTCTCTTTTCCTCTGCCCCGTGTATTTGCACAGTGATGCCCTTCTGTAGGACCCAGTGTTTTCCAAATTTATGTGCTTTTAACATTGCCTGCTGTTGCACTATGCTCACTAGATCGCATAACCTTTCAAAACTGTCAGCCCTGGTACATGTATATCTTGTATTTATCACCCTATGGTATCAATACACTCATTCATCTTCTTTGGCAGAACAGCTCCATCTTCTGTTTTATTTCATGTTCTGGAAGTGCAGGCTAGATAAGTTGTGGTCTGAAAAAGGCCTGATGTTTTCACTTCTCATCTCTTCAGTCTGCCAGTTTTGAACCTAGCAGGTGAGTGCTTTACTCTGAGTTCTGATAATCTGTCTAAAGAGTTGCCTCTCCTGTAGAAAGTAGTCCAAGGCTCTATAAAATGAATATTTATTTTTTTTTCCTTTTACACCCAGCAGCATTCATCAGACTGCCTGCAATCTCAGTCTTGTTTCTTGCCCCATTCTTGACGTATGGTAACTCCAACAGCCAGTTTCCCCCTCAGGTCACTGAGTCATCCCTTGCTGTTTGTTGTTTCTCTTTCCCCAGGTTGCTCCACCCTGCCTACTAGAGACAGTACTCTCTCTTTTTCCAATCTTCCATTTGTTTTCCTCATCGTAGGTGTCACCCTTGTTCCAGAGGGCCGCCATTTTATGTAACGTCTAAGCTTGATCACAGCTGTCTTGGCAGCAGGGCCTTTGCTATCAAGCAATCCCTCATAAACCTCCAGTTCTTCCTCTTGATTGTCAGTAGTGACAGGGGTATTGTTAGGCTGCCCCATTCTTTTTTCTCTGTTTTTGTGCCTAGTCAGATAATATCTTGCCATTTTTCCTCCTCACCCAGTCACGTCTTGATTTTCCTCCTCATTCATTTTGAGGATCTCCATGGTTTTCTGCCCATCTTGCACTGCTTTCTCCAGGTCACAGGCCATCACCACCCCTGATATCTGTTCTGAGCTGTCACTGCAGTATCAGCCAAGCCTGGGGTGGACTGATTATTTCCAGTGAGGCAGAACAAGAGTGAGCAAGAGCTCTGCTGCCTCAGATCCAAGGAGCAAATATCCCCGTCAGTGAGGAGCTCTTGCTCCTTGGTGTGAAGGGTGTACATTTGTCTTGGGTGGTGCAGGGGGTGTCCTTGCAGTCCAGGCCAGTGAGTAGGTTGTGTTATGAAACAGATATGTGTGGCCTAACATACGGGCAACTCCAGCTGGCAAATAACATTAAAATACTTTCCATTTGGAGATGGAATTTATTGTAGCCAGATGAGGCGCAGAGCAGTCATCTCTTGTGCTTCTGCTGCTGTGTTTTTGTGAGCCTGAAGGCTAACAAACAGGCAGGGAGCTCTGGCCCACTCAGTTGCATAAAATAATAGTTACCACTAATGAAGAAGCTTGTGGAATTTTCAAGACACCAACAGAGAGCATCACGATAAGAAACCTCTCACCTTTCCCTGTTTGTCCTTTAACCTGCACAAAGACTGCAAACCACTGTGTCAGGGATTACAAAAACATCTTTTCTGAGGGGGAACGTTGGAAAGAGGCTGTTGGAATAGGGGCTAGGCTTTTAGACAAGTGTCCATATGTCTGTTGTTAAGGACAGGTGTAGCAGAAGGTTTGGCTGATCAGGAGGGGAAAAAAACAGCAAGCTTTTCTAATTAGTTCAGATAGTGTCAGAAAATGAAAATGGGGGTTAAAGAATCTGTACATGACTTTCATAGCAGCCTAGCTTACACATTGAAAAGCACAGAACTGTTTTGGCTAGAAAATGGGGGTAGGGATCTGTTTTAGGCAATTGGGATTTTCCTGATGTGTTTTCCCATGCCCAGGGGAGGGATTTATTGCATCTAATTATACATTTGAGATAATTGTTCTGGGGTAATGACCAACTTTATCACTGGAGGCAAATATTTGCAATGTAATCTGAAAAACATCACAAATATTCAGTCAGTGTGGTTCTGCGTTTTCATCATCTCTTGTAAAATGCTGATGTGTCTTGCCACAGTTCCTCACTAGGTGATTAAATTGGTAAGGGGCTCTTGCACAGCCCTGTGGGTAGGGAGTGACTCCTTTTGGATCATATCCTCAGTCATACTAGTCAAGACCTTTTTCTTATTTTAGTATAAAATAAGTATATAAGTGCTTAGTATATAAGCACTGATAACCCACCCACTCACCAGTTTTGAGTCCCATGAAGGTTTATTATTGTTAGGAAAAATATATGCAATTTTAATCTATAGTGAGATATTTTCATAAATTTAATGTAGCAAATTACCTGCTAAAAACAAACTTTAAAGCTATATTTAAAAATGAAACTATTTAAGAACATTCTCTTGAATCTTAGGGTCAGGCTCAGACTCATAGAGTGAATAGGGTGTAGTGAGACTGAAAATAATCTGATGCCAAGAAGGTCTGCACTGAAAATGAGAAACTTATTTTAGTCCCTTGTCTTCTGAGTGATACAGGAATTTCTTTATATTGTCATAATACATATTTTTATAAACAAAACAACTTGCTAACTTTCTTTTGTTTCTTTCCTGTGGGTTTTGGTTGTTGCTTATGTAGAGTACACTAATGGAAACAATATGTTCAATAAAAAATGTGATAGATATTTCATATAAAAAACATCTGGACTACCAAATATGTATCTATCTCCCTTGCAGAAAAAGAAAGTTGTCAATAACTGAGATCCAGACCACAAAGACAGTAACTTCCAATTAAATCAATACATGTTAAGCCTAAATAATAATGTTTAGTGGCCCTGATAATTTTGATTTCTAAATTGATAATAACTCTTTCCAACAGCTATTCAAGAAAAGCACTTTAAGAAGCAAGTTGGCCAAACGATAAAAGAAGACAATATATCTAACAAGACTGCTGTACAAGAAGGTGGACTTCTACTAGAAGTGAGTGAAAAAAAATATTGTCTTTTCTGGTTTGTTCATTTTGTTGCTATATTTGGCTGAATGCTTTGTGACAGCTCTGAACAAATGATCAGTCTTGGTGAGAGTCATTCAAAGATCACACTTGTGAGTGGCAGTTGTGATAGCCTCAGTTATCTCTGATAACTTAGT
This sequence comes from Ceyx cyanopectus, assembly GCA_013401355.1. Classification (NCBI taxonomy): domain Eukaryota; kingdom Metazoa; phylum Chordata; class Aves; order Coraciiformes; family Alcedinidae; genus Ceyx; species Ceyx cyanopectus. Next base: position 84,651 of record VYZU01019402.1, on the reverse strand, counting down.
TATCTTAGTTGTCTCTGTTTGGCACCTTGCACCCTTGAAATTACCAGTGAGCTCCAGTGGGCCTGTGAACTAGTGCTGAGAATTTATTTTTCACTTGGGGTGATAGCAGAGGTTTATTTTATTTGCCCCATATTTTGAGGGTGCCAACAGAAGTTTGCTTGGTTTCTGATCTGAGATTATTCTGGGCTATTTTCATTTGTCCTGCTTCCTCAACTCTGTGCTCTGAGGGAAGCCCTCAAGTTATTCCTTCTAGGTATTTTTATCCTCTTTAGGATGACTTTTTATTGGCAGAGAAGCATAAAGTGCCCATACTGTTGTGGAGAAATGAATCCATTAATCTGAAGGAAGAATTAATACTGCTGTGCACTACTGAACCTGCTAGAGCACAGTGGTCCACCCCAGAGACATCTGCATTTCAAACACATGATGTAATAATGCATTTTATACACTGAGGTCCTTGGAAATTCCTACGTGATTGTTTGCTGTAGTTGCTTTGGATAGGATGATGTTCATGGTATATAAATTGTGTTTTAATGACAGCTCTGAGATACGTATAAATGGGACTCAGATAATAGCTTCCAGCAAATAAATGCTGTATATTATTAAAATAAATAATAAAATGATTATAATGGGTTTCAATATCATAAGTCATTCAAGAGTATGGAATGGAAACTGGCACCCTGTTTTCCTTCCTCTTCATGCTTCAGAGGTTTAAAATGTTGTATTTCAAAGCAAGTACTACAGAGTATTAACTTGTATTTATTATATTATTTATATAATATATAATATTAGATATTAACTAGTATTACTTGCAAGTAATACAGAGGTATCTGGTAAGTTAGTACTTGTGCCAAAATGAGATGTTTAGCTCTTAGGTATTATTTGCAATAATTTCCATTCTCAATAAATAGGTAGTGCAATAAATTATAAATATGGTGAGTATAGAATTTTTTAATGAGCTTCTCCTATCTTCAGTCTATGTTTTTTTGGGTGTATATCACCTGCCCCTAAATTATAATCATTAAGGATCTTCAAACAGTAGCCCTAATTCTATGGGCACATGAAGTGAACACTGGTATTTAATTTCAGGTAGGTTACAAGAGATTATTGTCTCTGAATGTGCTAATAGTATGTTTACTACAGAGTATAAGGGAGTCACATTCCCTTTGAATATATGGGAGGTATTTTATCCTATATCACAGCTACTGTGGATCATTATCTGCATGATTATGTCTATGTAATTACCAATGTATTTGGCAGGCTTCATTTATGGGCATTTTGCTTTGGTGTTCAAATTCACCATGTTGGCTAGGAGGGACTTTGGGATTTCACCTAAACAGTTGCATTTGTGATTCCTTCAAGGAGAAGCAGTCTTGCTGGTGGTTGCTGGGCTTTTTATGTTCACTCTGGCTACATTATTTGCTTTAAAAATATATTTTTCAACAGTCAAAAGCCACTTTCCTTCTGATGACACCACCTTGCACTGTGCAGCCTCTCCTGATGCTTTATATAGTACAGACCAGAATAATCCAAATAACCAAAATACATATGACTAGTATGTATTCTGTCTCTGAGTGCAATCATAATGGAAAGCCAGGGATAATTAATTGTGGTTTTTTCCTAGTGGGTGTGATCAGTGGGCTCTTTGTATAGATACAAATATGGAATAACAAGAAATTTAATTAGTGGTAAATAATGTATCTGTGACTCTTGAGCCACAGAACATTGCTGTGCTTCCCCTTTGAGTTTGAAAGAAAACAATGGAATTAGGCTGTCTTCAAAGTATGCTTAAAATGTTTTTTTATTTCTAAAGGCCTCTGCCACAACATGTGTTTTGTATTTGAGATTTTATAGAGGGTTTTTTACAGCTATAATCAACTAGCTTTCATCAGCAATCACAGAATAAACAATGATACCAGTTTATCAAAGACTTTTTAGGGGAACACAGCAGGTATCTAAAGAAATCATTTCTTCCACTGTTTTTAACACCACTTCTGGAAAAGAGAGTCTTTTCTTGCCATCTTTGTTTCCCCTTTTGAGAGAAGACAGACAAAGCTTTAAGAACCAAAGTCCCATTTATTCATCATCTTTCTGAGTACATCCCATTCTTGCAAGCTTTGCTCTCCTTGGAGACTTGAAGCTCCAACTGTAAGACTGCAATTAATGATTTTTAACTTTGCACTTCCAAAGCATTTTCCAAGACAGGTGGCATTGCAGCCCTTGTGCCACATGCCTCCTGGCAGAAAAGGGCCACATCCAGTTTCTGAAGCCTGTTAGCTGATACTTTTAAGGAACACTGGGCCAAGCCCATAACCAGAAAAGCAAGAAAATAAATTTTGCTGGCAGCCAATCAATCCAGATAGAATTTATGGGGTGATGGGGTGGAGAAGCACAATAAAATGGTGACTTGGAAAAATAAGAATGAATCACTGGAGGGTATCTAGGCAATAGCCTTGATTGAAGAATCATCTCATGGCTTTTAGCCACCTCCTACTCTTCTTTCCCCTGAGCCATGCTGCACTTAGATTATCAAATCCAGACTCAGTGGCTACACTGATGTGCAGGTAATTCCTCATCCCAAATGGATGGATCATCTTCACATGTTATACTATCAGAAGAATTTCATTTCCATTGCTGAGAGGGAGACCTAATTCAGACTTGTTTTCTCAGTGACATGCAGTTACCCATATACTAAGCAGCACCCTGCTGAAATTCTCACTTGGACTTCATTGACCACCTCACAGCTGCTCCTGCAGCTTTTCTGGTCCTTATGGAAAAATCATTGATTCTTGAATTTATGTTAAACCTTTGCTGCTGAAGGAGATGACTTGATGGGCTTTCTTTCCTTCTTTGTTAATTCTTTTTGTCTTCTGCTGTAGCATAGGATTTATGGTATCTCTGACTCCAGATGCACTGAAAATAATTCTTTTCAGGTGTGAAAATAGTGTTTTATATACAAAATACCCCCAAAAAAATAAAAAAGTAATCTGGATAATCCAGGCAGCTCCCAAACAGATGCTAATGGAGGAAGACTGCCTGGTTCTGTCGTGCCCCATCTTGCTGATAAATGCTGATAAAGGCCAGACATGGCCTGTTTTATCATTTCTGTGCTCACTGGCAGATCACACTCTTTCAGGGAAGGTCTGTGTTGTTTTCAAGATGTTCCAAGCTTTTAATTTGTCCAGCTCACAGACAGATTTCCACATGAGTCCTCTACTGTAAAGGTTTTAGGGCAGAAAAATCATGTTTCTGTGTTTTTGCCTCATGTTTTTCTGAATGGCTGCACTGAAGATGCCAGTCATCACATCATCCTGGTATTTCTTGTCCAGTAACACTGTACATTCTGTTTAATATCTTTATCAATGACCTGGATGACAGGATTGAGGGCAACCCCTGTGAGTTTGCAGGCTACATCAAATTGTGTGGTAGTGTTGATTTGCTTGGGTGTAGGAAGGCTCTCCAGAGGGTTCTGCACAGGCTTACAACTTAGATTTTTAAACAAAGGTTGTCAGATGCCTGACATCTCAAAAATATCTTACAATCCAAGACTTAATGGTCTTTTATGAAAGCTTACTAACTTCTGCAGAGTTATGTCTGTCTTCAGAACTGGGGAAAACAGTGAAACCTTGTGGTGATGCTGTAGCTATCTAGACAGGTACCAATAATCTTCATTACATTAACTACTTAAGCTTCTAAAACTGGATTTCCCACGTTTGTAGGCACACTTTTGTTCTGATAGTGCAAGTGATAGTGCACACAGAACAGACACACAGCCAATTCCTTTATAAGTTATTTCTTAATTCCTTATCACATCTTTGGGCACTACTGTCAATAGGAAGTTTTGGTCCTTGCTTGGTAGTTCCCACTGGAGTGAGTGAAGCTTTTTTTCATTAGTTTTAATACCAATACTTAATCAAAAGCAATGATAAATCAGATTTTATTTTATTTTTTTTAATCTAAGTAAAGGATTCAGGATTTGATGCAATTCAAGCTTGAAATATATTATTTAACTTTATGTAGTTACTTTAAAAGTGGCTAAAAATAATAAGCCTTCTGGAGTTACTTTGAACAGAGAGGTGTAGCTGCTTCTTTTAGCACTGGGAAGGTATTTCCAGGTGGCCTCTACCAGCAACTTGAAATCTAGTTCACATTTTATTCCAAGGGAGATGGAAAATGATATATTAGAAAACATTCTATTGGTGCTGTTCTTCACTCTGCATAAGGAAATAACATAGGAAACCCTTTTCCTCCTTGGTTTCCTTTAAGTTTTTTAAACTTGTTAGTGCAATTCCCCTTCCTCCTTCCAAACTGTTTTATGTTATCAGGCCTTGATAAGACTGTGCTCTTGAAAAAGGTACTCCAGTTTGAATTTCAGTCTGAGAGCAAGAGATTTGACTCTTCCTGTTATTTTATTTAATTTAAACCTGAAAAGGAAAATTGAGAGGCAGATAAAAGTGCATGGCTGTTACAATGGGCCATGACCGTGGCACAGACTTCAGAAATCAAAAACTAATAAAAAGAGACATTTTTGGTTGGTTTTTTTTCCTGACTGTCTTAGCACAGTCCTTCCAAAGTAAATCCTGTTAGATGATCCTTGGATGCTACAATACTTTTTAAAATGGGGCCATTGAAATAGGAAGTTCTCAGAAAAAGCTTATAATCTTGGTGCATTTTAAATTAAATAATTATTTTTTTCCAGTTAATACAACCTTTAAAAGTTATTGAAGCAATCTTTTTGCTTTCCTTTGTTTTCAGTCATGAAGCTTCTCCCAGTAGTGCAGATGACATGATTTAAACTGACATGGGTCACTTGGGATGACTTGCAGAGAATTTATCCATGAACATGTCCATGAATGGAGGCAGGAGTGCCACCATTTTATCACATGGGCACATTCACTTTCTTCTTCCCAGGCACAGGCAACACACAAAGGAACTTTTCAGAGTTTCTTTCCTTTGCAGATAGGCATATTTCTAAAATCCAGACTTGATTTTTGGCATAGCCACAACTTTGTGCAAAAAATATCCTTTCTGTTACTCTTTAAATAAATAACTAATGTTCTCACTTATTCCTTTCTTCTGGTTTGGATGTTTTTGGGTTTGTTTTTTTTTTTTCTGAATCAAATCTGGACAGAAAAGCCCATGCCCTCTAAATACCATTTAGAAATGATGAATAAAATGGTAACCACGATGGCCAGCATTCATGGTGTAGCAGCAGCTTGCCTTTTGCCAGAGTTTTAAGGAGAGATTTGAAGGAGAAAATGATGGAGGGGGAGAAAGCTGTGAGCAGGTTGGGAAATCAGAAGCATCTTATGTTTAATGAGATGCAGCAGGGGGAGCAGGCAGCCAGGGCAGGTGTGCAGGGCAGTTCCATCCTCTCTGGTTTGAACTGACATCATAGGGATTGGCTTTCATTTAGTAGGGCAGAGGCAAACCTGCTGGCCTATGAGGAGGCCAAGCACAGAGCTGTCAGGTGTGCCAGTCCATCAGCAGTGTTGAGGTAAGGAATCAATAACCTCTGGGCACAGACCAGCTGTGGATCCAAGTTGCAGGCTGCTGTGGCTGTCTCCAGACTGTTCATCACAGCCAACTCCACCCCAGCTCACTTTTCACAGCAGCTTCCTCTGTTTCAGGCTATTTTGGTGCCTCTGGAGATGGTCCAATGGCCACGTGATTTCCTCCCCAACAAAACACATTCTCCTGTTGCAGCTCAGCTTCTTTTTCCCCTGAGTTCAGAGCTAAGCCTTGGCAACTGTTGTCACCAATCAATAGGGTCAATACCTGCATGTGAGTACTGCATCGTGTAGATGCATCAGCTTGAGTCTGACATTAGCACTGGATTTCTTGCATTCAAGGAACCAAAAGAAATAATAAAATAATATTAAAAAATATAAAATAATGCTCATTTATAAAATAATTATAAAATAAAAATAAAATAAAAATAAAATAATTAAAAAAAATAAATTAAAATAAAATAAATTAAAATAAAATAAAATAAAATAAAATAATGCCCATCAATTATTGTAGCTAATTGCAATCTTATATTGCAATTAGTTGAAAAACCAAACCTGGTTTTCAACTGGTTGAAATGGAATGATAAATGAGTAGCCTAATCTGTATTACAGCTGACTGGCTTCTAGTATAGTCCTCACTGTCAGCTCAGAAAAGCAAACTGATGAGCAAGATAGCAGGTCCAGGCAAGAGTGTGTGTTGTCATAAGAAGTTTTGCATATTTGCAGTGATTTTCTTTTGTGGTTAGGAAGGTTTCAGAACGAAAACGTACGTATTTTGCTAGAAATATTGAGTGTATTTCAATTTCACTTTTTGCCTACCTCAGTTAATAAAACTGGAATAAGCTATTTGATGTGTTTGGACTGAAAAGTGCTCTTTAAAAGCATGGTGCTGCCCATTAACTGTGCTGTTTCCTATTAGTAAGGATATAGTATTGATTTGCAGACAGGAAGTCAGATAGACATCCTTCATAGAAGTCTGTTCCAAGAACTTCAAGAGAAATCACCATCACTCTGATTTCAACTGTTCCTGATATTTTATGAGTATAAAAAAGAACGAGGAGATTGTTTTTATATCCCATTATAACTGCAATTCTTCCAGGAATTCCTGGCTGCAAAAGTTGATGGTGGCCAACAGCAGGTATTTTCCCCAGTGTGTCCCACACCTTCCCCACTCTTCCCAGGACTGCTCCAAGAATTCTCCAATAACTGAGCTTTTTTTTTTTTTAGCAATAATAAAGGAGATGTCCACTCAAACCACAGCAGGCTTGCAGAAGGCCCTTGGAGAAGGGTTCAGCTTAAGATGTGCAGTTTTTGCTGCTGGTTAGAGGAGTTGTCTCTGACTTTCTGTCTTTACATCTTTCCAGACTATCCACTGTCCTGCACTTGACATCCAGATTAGAGAAAGTATTGCCTGTCACTCTGGGTCAGTGGAACACATGAATAGCAGAACACATCTCCTGCATGCATAAGATACTAGCACAGTGAGACAGCTCCCAGAATCAAATTCAGGAATGCCACACTCCCTAAAAATGCCCTTAACCTGAAATGCTGTTTAAAAAAGCTGGTTTCATGTGTATTATCAAACAGAATGTGAAATACAGATTGTTTTGCTCTTCCTCCCACTCCCTGAAATAGTTAGGGTAGAAAATGTGATATACAGTGCTGAACACACAGCAAAATGGTGCTCTGAAATGAGGACAACACATTCTGTTTACAGCATATAGGCTGCAAAGTTGTCTCTTGTAGGTTTTGGTTCCTCACAGCAAGAGCCTCTGCTCTTGGTTGCTCATTCACAGTTTGCAAGAACAAATAAAAGTCAGCTGTGGATGGAATATTATGACGGCTTCTTATTTTCAGGACTTAATGCACTGACATGTAAATAACACTGAAAAAAAGAATTCCAGACATTTGGGGCTTACATATGTCTAATTGTCCAACATGTTGGATAAATATTACTTGAGACTCTTTACAACAAGTGATTTCTGTGGGAGATAATGGGTAATCTTACTACATTTGTTAGTTATTGCAAGGGCTACCTAACTGAATTTATTACAAGTGCAGAGCACTGAGTAATTAATGCTTCATTTTGAGACTTCTGAAATGGAATTAATCAGGCTTGCTTTTTCTATATTGAAATTGGTGAAGAGAAGACTGAAAAGCTCAGAGCAGCTGCAGAACTCAGAAAGAATAAGGGCTGAACTTGCACTGAAGATATGATATTGCCCCAGCTTTGCCTCCATCTGTGAATGCAACATCTGCTTTTGAGGAAGTGAAATGAGAAACTGCATAAATCAATATAAAGATTGCTTCTATTTCTAAGTGTAGGCCAGGGCATGGTATTTGTGAAAGAGCATTGACAGTGGGGTTCCATTACTGGTAGAACACAATTTTAAATCCAACATCATGAATAACAAGGAGGCTAAAGGAAAAAAAAAAAAAGAAGTGCTTTTTAACCAAAATTTTAGACTTATCAGTTTGAATATTACTCTTCTTTAAATGACTATAGTCTCTGGTACTTGTATTATGTCCATTATTCTCAGGTAACATTGATATACACATTTGCCATATGAAATCCTGATCAGTAATGCAGAGAAAAGAGTAATGGATTTTTTACAATCACACATGAAAATACCCATGAAATACACATGAAAATAATAATTTATTTTAAACAAACACACTATGGAACAGTTTTGTACTGAGCTATTTGGTGTCACCCATGAAGTCAATTCTGAAGCAACAAAACTTTCTGAACCTGCCTTTAAGCTCTTAGTACTGCTCCACTCTGGAAGCAAGGTCTGCATTTTTATTTCCAGCATTTAGTACTTGTTCAAACAATGGGGTTCAGTTTGGTTCTGTCTCTTTCCAGCATGCATCACATCATTCTGTCCATACAAATGATGCTTCAGCTCTTCTTTCTCAGCACCATCATGGGCTGGTTTTGAGGCATCAGGCTCATACATGTAGTAAAGAGAGGCCCTATCCCAAGGACTTTGTGAGAAAAGCTTAGCTTGGAAGNATAACTGAGCTTTTTTTTTTTTTAGCAATAAGAAAGGAGATGTCCACTCAAACCACAGCAGGCTTGCAGAAGGCCCTTGGAGAAGGGTTCAGCTTAAGATGTGCAGTTTTTGCTGCTGGTTAGAGGAGTTGTCTCTGACTTTCTGTCTTTACATCTTTCCAGACTATCCACTGTCCTGCACTTGACATCCAGATTAGAGAAAGTATTGCCTGTCACTCTGGGTCAGTGGAACACATGAATAGCAGAACACATCTCCTGCATGCATAAGATACTAGCACAGTGAGACAGCTCCCAGAATCAAATTCAGGAATGCCACACTCCCTAAAAATGCCCTTAACCTGAAATGCTGTTTAAAAAAGCTGGTTTCATGTGTATTATCAAACAGAATGTGAAATACAGATTGTTTTGCTCTTCCTCCCACTCCCTGAAATAGTTAGGGTAGAAAATGTGATATACAGTGCTGAACACACAGCAAAATGGTGCTCTGAAATGAGGACAACACATTCTGTTTACAGCATATAGGCTGCAAAGTTGTCTCTTGTAGGTTTTGGTTCCTCACAGCAAGAGCCTCTGCTCTTGGTTGCTCATTCACAGTTTGCAAGAACAAATAAAAGTCAGCTGTGGATGGAATATTATGACGGCTTCTTATTTTCAGGACTTAATGCACTGACATGTAAATAACACTGAAAAAAAGAATTCCAGACATTTGGGGCTTACATATGTCTAATTGTCCAACATGTTGGATAAATATTACTTGAGACTCTTTACAACAAGTGATTTCTGTGGGAGATAATGGGTAATCTTACTACATTTGTTAGTTATTGCAAGGGCTACCTAACTGAATTTATTACAAGTGCAGAGCACTGAGTAATTAATGCTTCATTTTGAGACTTCTGAAATGGAATTAATCAGGCTTGCTTTTTCTATATTGAAATTGGTGAAGAGAAGACTGAAAAGCTCAGAGCAGCTGCAGAACTCAGAAAGAATAAGGGCTGAACTTGCACTGAAGATATGATATTGCCCCAGCTTTGCCTCCATCTGTGAATGCAACATCTGCTTTTGAGGAAGTGAAATGAGAAACTGCATAAATCAATATAAAGATTGCTTCTATTTCTAAGTGTAGGCCAGGGCATGGTATTTGTGAAAGAGCATTGACAGTGGGGTTCCATTACTGGTAGAACACAATTTTAAATCCAACATCATGAATAACAAGGAGGCTAAAGGAAAAAAAAAAAAAGAAGTGCTTTTTAACCAAAATTTTAGACTTATCAGTTTGAATATTACTCTTCTTTAAATGACTATAGTCTCTGGTACTTGTATTATGTCCATTATTCTCAGGTAACATTGATATACACATTTGCCATATGAAATCCTGATCAGTAATGCAGAGAAAAGAGTAATGGATTTTTTACAATCACACATGAAAATACCCATGAAATACACATGAAAATAATAATTTATTTTAAACAAACACACTATGGAACAGTTTTGTACTGAGCTATTTGGTGTCACCCATGAAGTCAATTCTGAAGCAACAAAACTTTCTGAACCTGCCTTTAAGCTCTTAGTACTGCTCCACTCTGGAAGCAAGGTCTGCATTTTTATTTCCAGCATTTAGTACTTGTTCAAACAATGGGGTTCAGTTTGGTTCTGTCTCTTTCCAGCATGCATCACATCATTCTGTCCATACAAATGATGCTTCAGCTCTTCTTTCTCAGCACCATCATGGGCTGGTTTTGAGGCATCAGGCTCATACATGTAGTAAAGAGAGGCCCTATCCCAAGGACTTTGTGAGAAAAGCTTAGCTTGGAAGGAAATTTTAAGGGAAAAAAAAAATACATTTGCAATTTTGCATCGTGCAATCAAAAGAACTTAAAAGGCAAAGTTGTTCTTGGTCGTGTCCAATAATGATTACATATCAAGCATATAAAACCCACCATCACCATGGCTAAAAATGAACTTCCACGTGTGCTCACATTACAGTCTCAGCCTCTGGGGAACTACTATGTTTTCTTAAAAGTTTACAGCTCACAATTACCAGTGCTGAATGACTTACATTTTCCTAACTGATTTCCAGGAGTCTGCTGCCTCTTGATGAGCCAGAGTGTTCCAGCCCCCTCGTTAGACAGAAGACTGGTATATAAACAAGTCTTTTCAAAGTTGCCCTAATTCCTCAGTGGAAGTGATGGGATATTGGAAAATGGAATAATGAGGAATTTCTCCATCTGTGCCTTGCAAATGACAAAGCTGTTCTCTCTGACAGTAAATGGGATGGCTGGGACTCACATTCTTCTGGCAATGGGAATGATCTTTGAGAATTTTGCCAGGTCCTGCTCTGGGCAGCACAAAACTAGATGCTGAATTTCCATTCTGCCTTTAAGGAGCCTGAGGTGATCCCCAGGCTCAAGGAGATAAACATGTGAACTTTGTTTTACCTGGGAAGACATAAAGAGTGAAAGCAGCATAAGGATCATATGTTTGTGTTCCTTCATATTGAAAAAGGAACATTTTGATGGCTGTGAAAACCAACCAATGAATCAGATTGAGCACTTTTCCTCTTCAGCCTGTAGGTTTTGTTTCCTCCCCTGGTTGAAATGATGGAAATTCATCTTCTCTGTTGTTTCTTTTGCCCGAAAATGAAGCAATGCAGGCAAGCCTTTGATCAAAACTGAATGATAAAAGCAATTTTGCCACTCCCCCTTTGCATGAAATAGTGCTTACTCACAGAAATAGTCCTTTTGAAGTTTCTTTGTAGATACCAGAGGAATACAGTCCAGAGGGCTAAGAGATGCTGTACTTGTTGAGCAAAGGCCATCTTCTGATGTCACCAGATATGGTGTTTGTGAATAGTCTTTTATGTGGGGTTTTATTTCTGGGTTCTGTAAGAGTTTCTTCTTTTATTTATTTATTATTTTTCTAATTTATAAAGAGAACCTCAGGGATTCCAGAGGGATTTTTGAGAAGGGCAATTATGAGTCCTAAAAAAACCACCAGTGGAAATAAATAGTGATTCACTAAACAATACAGTTAAAAGACAGAAGACACATCATCTGTCTGCATTTTTACCCTAATCTTCATAAGACAAGAATGAGTATATCATTTCCAGGGTTTGAAAATAGCCACTTATTTAGATCACTAGGAACTGGTTTCCATCCCACATAGGATGCAAACCCCCAGTGATCCACTATGAACTGAAGCTGTTGCAGATGAAGTGTGAGCCAAGTGACCCTGGAAACTGAGTCCCCAAGTTGCGTGCCTGGTGGATCTGTTCAAAGCAAGCCATGGCTGCAGGCCTTGACTGTTGTACTTTAGTAACCATGGTGACTTGGTCTCTGGAGACCTAATGCTAGTGAGTTTTCCTTTATTTCAAGGAAGAGTAATAAGAGAAATGTGGATTGAAACTTATTCTCTGCCTTTTTTTTTTCCCTCTCCTTATTTTTACTATGCCGTGACCTTGACCAAAATATCTTTGAAGTATTTGCTGGCTGATTTTCTGCTATGGGACCAGAAAAAAAATATCAGGATATATAAAGGATCTTGCCAAAGGAAGTCCTATCTTCCTCAAAATATTTGTCTTCATTCCCAAAGAGAACCTCTTAACTAATAATGTTTCAAAAAAATTCGTAATGGAAGGAACTGATAACTTTCATCTCACAGCTACTGTGAGCATCAGAATAATGTTGTACTTACTTTGAACTGACAGATTAATTGTTTTTTGTTTTAGTAGCAGGTGCAGCTTTTCGTGAGTACATAATTGGATGTACATGTTTTTCAGAAGAATGCAGGCCCCTGTCTGGTGCCAAGCTCTTGGGGGTTTTGTTTTTTTTCTCAATTTGGGAAAAAAAAACCCCACCATGATTCATTTTTTTTTTTAAATACATCACAGAAAACTCATGTGTTTTGAAAAAGCCAAATAAAAACAAACAAATGTTCACAATACATACTTAAGTCAGTCTTCAATGTTTCAGCTATTATCCTGGATTAGAAATTCCATCTGTCATTGGATCCATATGGTTTAACAAATGACAGTTTAAAACCATCTATTTTTTTGCAGTTTCAGGGTTACCTTGGTGCTACAAATGTCAGGATTCTCACTTAACTGCACTTCAGACTAATACTGGGAACACAGAAAAATTCACAGCCATGGAATATGATTTTTTCTCCATGTCCAGCTTGTCTCTTTTTAGTNAGTGCTGGGGAGATTGATCCCATTCTGCTATCCAGATTTTAAAACAGATGTGTGGGGTGAAAAAAAAACACAACAAACTGCAGAGGGTGCAGGAAAGAGGTGCAAAAAAAACCAAAAAAATTAAATATAAAGACTCCAAGGAAAGCTTCTTGGTGAGACCTGTTTAGGTTTGTCAGAGGACTGTAGAGTAGCTTGATAACACTGTAAAAATACCTTCCCAAAAGGGAAGCTGAATAAGCCTAAATCCAGTAGGGAAAGATTAGTGTGATTAGCAAAGGGAACTACTACAGAAGCACTAAGTTCTCAAGGTCTTCCTGCCTTCAGGTCAAGAGCAGATGCCTTTCTGGTAGTGATGTCCTAGCTTGATAGGGATTGCTGGGCCTGGTAGGAGGCACCAGGGGGAAATTTAATCTTCCTGATGTCAGATTACACAGCCAGGAAGAACCTTCTAAATTTAAATTATATTCATCTGTCAAGAAAGTGTCACTGAGATTGGGGGGTTTAATTAAAAACAAGCTTTCTTTCCATATATACCAACAAGAGGAAGCATTTAGGTTTTTTTTCATAAATATTCCTGTTGGAAATGGTAAATTCGAGTAAAAAAACCTGAAGGGCAGCTGGCAGCTCTAGGAAAATCTTTAACATTACTCCAATTAATAATTTTCTTTCTTCTTTCCAGTACCTCTAGAAAACAGCATTATCTGGTCTTCCCTAGTAGCATCCTAACTTTGAGGCAAATCACAGAACAGAATCACTTCTCTGACATCCAGTACCTTGATTTTTTCATCTTCCTCCCCCTGCCATGAGATGAGGATCCTGTAATTGTGATTAAGCTGGTTTTTTTTTTTCTTTTTACAACTGCTTCAAGGAACTGAAGGCACCTCGTGCTTTACAAGGCAGTTAAGCAGAGTGTGGAATTTGCTCTTAATATTCATCCACATGTTTTATGAATTTCCATATTTGAGCTTAAGCCTGGATTTTAAAGCCAGACTTGTTTTAATTCATTTATGTCTTAAACTCAATACCACTTTCTGTATTCTCCTATTTTGGGAAACCCGAGTTGAATTGCTTAGCAGAAGAGAAAATTGATCAGAATTCTTGGGGTTTTTCTCCCTCCAAACTGAGTTGTGCAGCCAGCTGCTCCTCCATGAGCAAGCTCCATCACATCAGGAGGAGACTGCCATAGGAATCCTGCAAGCCCCAGTGGGCAGAAGAAGGTGTTGAAGGGGGGTCAAAGAGCCTGATAGACATGAAAAGGCTTTTTTTTTGGTTGTTTGCAGCTGGTTCCTTTCTGCTCTCAACTGTACAAAGGCGGGTGGCAGAGGAGGGAGGCTGGATTATGAAAGGGACACCCTTTCCAGCCCCAGTCAGGAAAGAGGGGAGACAAAAGGCACCCAGCAGCAGCCACATGGAAGGGGCTTCAGCAAACAGGCTGCTTCCTCTGCTGGTCCTCAGAAGCCCAGGATCCATCACCCCATTTGTTTTTCAAAGGAAATAATTAAAGATGTGGATTAAAAAAAAATAAAATTAACAAAAGACTGACCCTTCCTTTTTTTTTTCCCCCCTCCCTCCCTCTACTTTTTTCTGCCTGCCCACTTGATGGAAATCATTTTCATACCCCCCTCCTCCATCCACAGACAGCGACAGCCCCGACACTGCAGCAGAGATTGGTTTACATCCCAGTAGAAGGGAATACTTAAGGAAACTTTTGGCAGTATTATGGATTGAAGTGCAAGGAGATGGTTTTATCAGGAGGCTTCAAGGGTATTATTGTCCAAATAAACACTTGCTTTGCCAGACATGATCTACAGCTGTTGCACAGAGACCCTTGAATTTCATCTGAATTTCAATCTCTCTGTCCTTTTTGCCTTTCCTACTGCACTGTTTTCAGCCCTGAATAGCCTACTGTGCTGGATTACTTCATTTTTTCCATGTCCAGCTTGTCTCTTTTTAGTGTGGATGAAACAGCAGGTTTCCCAGCTAAAATGAGGTTTAGACACATGGAATTTGTGTTAAACCTCAGCAGCCTCATGTGGCACCATAAAAGCTGTTGTTGCACCAAAGTGGGTTTTGCTTTTCCTTCCTGCAGGGCAGATCATCTGATGTCTGTGTTTGGGGGCATGAAAACCAGGCCATGCTTAGTTAGATCTTAACTTGGGAGAGGACATCAGCATTTTTAGCACAAAGCAAAAACAGAATGGGGGAAGTTTGTAATTCTCTTCATTGGCATACCTCACTCAAATCCATACTTGGTTCTGGTTTAACCTAAACACGTGGCTTCTTGAACTTTTCCTCCACTACTTTCCTCTTTCTCTTTTCCACCCTTCCTTAATACCTCCTCCACAGCTGTAGTGGGCCAGTCCACTGATCTGAACCTTTAGAAATATATATGTGGTCCTGTTTCCCTTTCCCATTTTTCCAAACTGCCTGGTCCAATCTGACTCTGTGAAAAGAAAAACTTGGGTGAAGAGATATCTGCTTAGATTCCACTGTGAGGGAGCAAAGTTTTCATTTTCAAGTTAGAGACTGATCTCTTAAGATATGTGTCTAGGCCTAAAGAGTACGTACTAGTATGTTGGATAAAGATTATTAATTTTTTAGTAGGGATATTTCTTTCTTGAAGGGATATTTCTTTCTTGATTCATAAAAGTTAAGTATTGACAAAGGCAGGTGTTCTCTGACTATTTCCCACAGGGTCTGAAAAACTCCATCTTGCCTACAGAACAATGGAAAGCACATTTTAAGGATGCTCAGCCTGATACCATGTGACGTTCTTTGATCATTTTCAGGTCTTATGGTCATTTTTTTTAAGCCTTCCCAGGCATATAAATTTATATTGGTAAAGAACATTTATTGAATGTTCTTTATTTCTACCTTTCACAGCTTCATGGGCAGGATTCTTTTGGAGTGTGCATGGTAAAAGCCACAGACATAAAGGAGCTCCCTTAAATATCCTATGGTATTTTAGTCTGTCCAAATTAAAAGGCCTGCCAGATGTTCCCTAAGATTCCTGACATCACATCACTGATGGTTCCATTGCTGTGAAGATGAGGCCAAAGAGACAAGATGCCAAAAATGCTTTCTTGTCTCCAGTTGACACTGGCAATGGGAATGACAGATGCCATCTATGGAGACTCCTCTCAGAGCAGTGAGCAGCACAGATGTGAAGATGTAGAAATCTCAACACATTGTGCTCTGCTTGGTGCAGTGCTGGGACAAATTTGGGCATAATTTAGAGCAGAAAGCAAGCACAAGTACAGAAACTGTGCTTGAAGAGTCAACAGGGATAATGTGTTCAACACAAACCCAACTAGGCAAAGATAACATTCCAGAAAGGATCTCTCTCTGTGGATCTGACCTGTAGCTGGACACGATTTGCTCTTGTGTATTCTTAGCAATCACTCATTGACTTGATGGAATTAGTTGATTATTAGTTTTCCTTCTTTCCATAGACGGAAATTTACTTCCCTGAATTTCTTTCAGGTGAGTGTTTGCAGTCTCTCCACTACATTTCTTCAGTCAGTATTTCACAGACTGGTTGAGGTGCAGAGCCCCTGGCCATGTGTGGTCCCAACTGGGCTACATCTTCAAAGGTGCTCCACGTTGATGACTGGGGCCAAATCTTCTGAGGAGGTCAGCCTGTTGTGCACTGAACTCTTGAAATGCTGCCCACCATTGTCACAGTGGGAACAGGCTTGAAGCAGTCTTGGAAATCTGGTCCTTATTTAGGAACCAAGCTCACAAAAATGTGGCAGTGTATCTGGTTACTGAGCAATTAAAAATCTGCCCTCATTGTGCTTCAGGATTAACTCAGGATTCATAGGCCCATCACTACAGCAGTAAATTGTGAGAAAGGTGAAACAAGGATAATAAGATAGCATTATTTCACCAGCAGCTATTTGAACTGACAAAATAAAATTTAAGGTGGATAATAAACTAGTAATATTTATGGTAGTTACACTGTAATTAGCTATCCTAACTTTTTAAAAAAGAAAACATATTCTATACTGTTATTCACTTTCATATTAGGGAAAAAAGACCTTTCTGCAAAAAAAAATGATGTCAAACTTATTTGAAAAATGATTTTTTCATATCTAGATTATTCTTTAAATTATTATGTTTTACACCCATTCTACTTTCCAATTATCTTGTAAATGATTTTGTTTTCTCTTCTTCAGTCACTGAATGGGTTTGCACTGGTGGTGAGTGCAGATGGAATGATATTTTATGCATCATCGACAATTGTGGACTATCTAGGATTTCATCAGGTAAATATCTTACCAAATATTTAGAAAACTTAGTCACTGTCATTGTAATGACTTTCTGGTAGTCACCCCTGCTAACTGTCTTTCTAAAATGCAGCACTTTTGTGTTTTGCCTTCTCCTCCTGCTGCTGATTCAACACACACTGTTACTGAAATTGTTATTTTACTGAGCCATTTCTGACTAACTCTTTCTTTTGTGTGTAAGATCTGACAGATGAAGATGAATCCCTTGCAGTGTTGTTCTTTTTATTAACAGAAATGTGATGCATTTTCCAAATAAGATGTAGCTAAAAGTTTCTTATCAATATCAGTATGAGATGCAGCTATTCCAGACTGGTTGCCTGTGTAAAATAAATACATCCTCAAGTCACAGAATAACAGAACCATGGAAAAGACCTCTGGAGGTCTTGCAGCCCAGCCTCCTGCTCAAAGCAGGTGGAGGTAGAACAGGTCGAGCTGGGACTCAGGTAGTCAAGTTTTGAGTTTCAGTGACCCCTCAGGAGCACATGCTCTGGTGTTTAACCACCCTGACCAAATTGTTTTCACTTCTGTCAAATCCCAGTTTCCCATGTTGTAACCTGTGTCTGTTACTTCTACTTTGTGATTCTGAGAAGAGCTGGGCTCTGTCTTCTCTACACCCACTCATTTGGTTGATGTAAACAGCAGTAAATTCTTCCTGAATTTTTCTCTTCCTAAGGCTGAACAAACCTTGTTCTCTCATGTCATGTCCTGTGCTCCAGCCCTCTGATGTCTCTTGGTAGCACTCTCCTGGGCTCACTTTGCTATGCTAATGTCTTTCTTTTCCTGGGGTACCCAAATTTAGAGGGAACTTTGCCTTTGTTGAACTTCCTGTGGTTCCCATTTTTACAGCCTGTCAAGGTCCAAGTAGCCATCCTTTTCTCCCCAGTCAGTACCCTCTATAAACTGCTGAGAGTGCACTCTGCCCTTCATTAATCAAGAAATTAAACAAGGTTGGTCCCAGCATCAGGCCCCAGGGGATGCCACTAGTCATCACCTGCCAGTTGGATTTTTTCATTACTCACATTTGCATATGCACAAAAGAATTAGGAATAAAAAGAATCATTTTAGGATATAGCAACAGGGGCAACAAGCACTAACTGGAACATAGGAAGTTCCAGCTGAATATGAGGAAAAACTTCTTTACTATGAACACTTTATGGAGAGAACTGGAGCAGTCTTCCCAGAGAGACTGGGGAGTCTCCTCTGGAAAGAGTCAAAAGCTACCTGTACACAAGCCTGGGAAACCTTTCTGGTGAACCAGCTCAGGTTGGACTAGATTATCTTCAGAGGTCCTTTCCAACCCCTTCCATGCTGTGATTGTGTAAACCTTCAGGAGACAAATGAACAGGTTCATTTTATTCTTTAATGCTAAGTTGCTTGCTCAGCTCAACTGGCATGTGTGGGGGACAGGAGCTGCTAGAGTCTGCTTGGCCACTGCAGATATTTCCATGGAATTGCATCTTTAGTGGCTCTCCACAAGACTGGCTCCATGGCTGATAGGCAGGAGATCACAGGAATGGCCTGTGTCTTGATGCCTTCCAAAGAAAGCATCTCTTGAGGTTTCCTGATGATGATGTGTTACGTGACACACAGCCCTTTGGGGGTTTTCATGGCAAGGATAATGGGGATACTGGGCTGGTGTTGGGGCATGCAGTGGCAAGGTGTGGTCAGCAGCATGTGTGCCACTGGGCACTGATCCTTTGAGGATGTGAAGAATTAGCCTCAGGTTGTGCCAGGGGAGGTTTAGGTTGGATATTAGGAAAAATTTATTCACTGAAAGCACTGTCAAGTATTGGAACAGGCTGCCCAGGGAAGTGGTGGGGTCACCATCCCTGGTGGGATTTAAAAGGCATGTAGCTATGGTGCTGAGGGACATGGGTTAGTGGTGACCTGGAAGTTAACAATTGGACTTGATGATCTTAAAGGTCTTTTCCAACTAAAACAATATGAAGCAGGTGTTGAAAAAGAGAGGCCTCTGAAATAACTCTCCTCAAGAAATCTTTGCTCAGAAGGTATCCTACACCAGCCATTATTTTGGGGGAAGTATCAACCTAAAGGTAAGTGCCTGCCCCAGTAGACTTAGAAATTAAACATTCCTTGTTCTAATTGTTTCAGACTGATGTCATGCACCAAAACATATACGATTACATTCACGTGGATGATCGCCAGGATTTCTGCAGACAGCTGCACTGGGCCATGAATCCTCCCCAGATGTTTGGACAGCAGCTACAGACAGACACAGGTGGGACTGGATTTGTTGTTTGAAAACATAGGCACCACTGTACAGAGGTAGAATTGCACTCCATCTGCACCCATGCCTGTTCCATGTCAAGTCAAATTTCCTCACTGGAAATCAGCATGGTGACACTTAGAGTGTCAGAAGGTGAGGAAGCAACTGAAGAAAGAAACTGAGGGAGGAGAGTCTCCAGATAGGTGGGGAGAAACTTGCAAGAAATTCTTCAACCTTTTTGACATCCTCAGGAATACAGTCATTACATTGATTTTCTTGTAGTTCTGTTTTGCAAGGTCTTCACAGGTATCTGAGGAACTTTGCAAGATTTTGCAGGAATTCTGCAGAAAACAAATTCAACAATGTGCATTACTATTTCAAACTGTAAAAAGCTGAAAATATTTAGAATTTTTGTTCTAATATATACAGTGGAAAAAATAAGTTCATGTGTTCATACTTCTGTACAAATACTTGTGTCTTTTGGGAAATAATTATTCCAAAAGCTAAGCACTTGTAGTCCAAAACTGGAAAATGCTTCCTTAGATATCAAGGAGGCATCCAGCTGAACATTAACTATTCAGCCACTGTTGGTTTGCTTTGGTTTTGTTGTCGTTTGGTTTGAGGTTTATTTTTTGTTTGTTTTCTGTGCTCTCTGATCTCAAAACCAGCAGCATCTGTTACCCTGCTTTGCATCAATCACAAAAACTCAGGAAATAAACTAAAGTTTCTAAAGAAACTCACCTGAGTCCCATTGTAGAGCTTTTCTTTTTTCTGTTGGTGGATCATGGGCAGCTCTGTTTATACAGGTCACAATTTATCATTCTCCCAACATAAAGTGACTTTCAGCAGCTTCCATAACAGCTTCTTCAATGGCTGTTCTTTCTTAGTGTGATCTGATCTCTCTTACTTCCACTCTTGTTCCTAGGAGAAGAATATTTTCTCAGTAAATTGTTTAAAGCACAAGAGAATGACAGCACAACAACAGATTATTCTTCCTTCTTAACTCGTTGTTTCATCTGCCGAGTTCGCTGTCTGTTGGACAGCACTTCTGGCTTCCTTGTGAGTATAACTGCACTTAGTCCTGACATACTGCATTTTAATTACTTCATGTGAAAAGTACTTCGATGGAAATATTGTGGAGAGCCATAGCCAGGACACATATTTCATTTACTAATAAGATACACCTACAGATACTTATTAATTTATAAAGAGAGTGATGGGAGAAAAGATAGTTGTAATACTTAAAATGGAAACCATTTAGAATTCTTATGTTTTAAGCTCTTTTGGACAATATTTGTCCTCATTTTGTACTGGGCCTGTGTTCCTCTGTGACCTGTGTTAGATTATACTTAGTTTATACTTAGATAATACTTAGATTATACTTAGATTATGATCCTGCCTGACGGGGGGTTGAACTCAATGATCTCCAAGGTCCCTTTCAGCCCCTAATACTCTGTGATACTGTGATTAGCATTTGAAATGTTTAGACAATAAATGCTTAGCAGAATTCTATTGTGTTTTTTGTACAACAGACAATGCAGTTCCAAGGCAAGCTAAAGTTTCTTTTTGGACAAAGGAAGAAGTCCTCATCAGGAACAGTACTGCCACCTCAGCTGTCCTTATTCTGCATCGTGGTACCACTTCTGCTTCCTTCCATGACAGAGATGAAGATGAAAAGCCTGCTTGTGAAAGCAAAACACAAAGCAGATGATGCAGCAGCAGGGAATACAAAGTATTTTCAAATTACTCTTATAGCAGTTAGTAAAGTATACTATGAGCTTTATGTTTATTAAGTATATGAAGCACAAATTAGGCTAAATAACTGTCCATTTTAGAACTTTTTCTTAGAAAAGTGAATAATTTATCTGGATTAACATAATAGCTATGAATTTCTTATTTTTTTATATTTATATATTTTAATATATTTTATATATAAATAATACATA
>VYZU01019402.1:4531-60029 GCA_013401355.1 Ceyx cyanopectus | reverse complement strand
AAATTATAACTGAAAAAACTTGGTTACAGTTAAGTGCCTCATCAGGCTTTAAAAATGTTATTTAAAAAATGTAATATCCTAGCTTTGTGACATATTTTAGTTTGTACTTTTCTATGCTAATGACTCTGGGGCAAGAAAAAATACAAAATACTGCTTGGATTAAAACAGATTTTCTTTTAAATTGTACAGCAAAGAATAATGGAGAAAATGGCATTTCTGTAGTCAAAGTACAAACAAATGAAGATCACTGGGTCTGGGTTCAAGCTAACACTCAACTTCTCTATCGAAGTGGTTGTTCAGAATATGTCCTTGCCCAGCAGCAAACATTAAAGTAAGTATATTTTGCAATCCTAAAAATATATATATTTCAGAAAAATTAATGTATTCTTTATGCATGAGATCTTCAGAAGGACTGCAGTGACCTAAGAGAAGAGCTGAATGAGAAGGGTTTAGTTTACTTATGAAATAGAAATCCTTTTTTTTGTCTTGATCATGTGAAATTACAATTCTAACCAATATTTACTTCTCCAGTCTTCTCTTGTTTCTGAAGTTGAGTGTACGTACATAAACCAGAACAGTTTGAAAACAAAATGGTTTATTATTAATATGATTGGACTTTCTTGCACAAAAATGTGTTTTGGAGTTTTGTCTTTACTTTGCAGGTGAAACTCTTCACTGATTTGGTGTTCTGTGTTTTCTACTTTATAACATTTATTATGTTAAGCTTTTTTTTTTTTCTTTAAGGAGAATAGTTGAGCTGATGTTTCGAGTTGATTACAAATTTTTATATTTTCAATTTTTACATTGAAATATTTTTTTTCCATTTTTTTCATTTTTTTTTCAAATTTTACATAGATTTTTTTTCTTTTTTAATTTTTACATTGAAAATGACAATATTCAATGTAATCTAACGAGCAGTGCTCATCTTCATTGTATGTTTGTAGCCAGGCAGATCTAACTGGCTGTAGGCTTGAAGTGGAAAACTACTCTCCCATTCAGAGAGGACCTCTTTGCTGGGATTCACCCTTTCCTCCTCCATAGGCTTTTCTTCCTTCCTCCATGGCATTGTCTGTTCCAGTTGCTGTGGGTGTTGTTGAGGTATCTGTTCCAGCTGGTCTGAGGGAAGATAGAAGATAGTGGCCTCAATAAACAGGGGCCTGGAGGTGAACACAGCTACCATCTGGCCTGGTGGAAAACATGTGGCTGTTATCAATGGTTTTTCCCTTTAGGATGCCTCACAGGGGGAAGAAATCAATGGGAAAATATTTGAACTTCTAGAGTAGATCTCCTTGCAGGCACCACATCTCCCAGTGGTACAAGGGTTTGCCCTGGAGATTCAGTTCTGTCCTCCTGATAGTCTCCAGTAGGCTTCATCCTCACAGTTACCTTGTTTGCTGTTATTGTTAAATGTGTGCTGTGTTCCTGGAAACACACGTTCTCCTGGAGAATTTTCACTGTATGCTATTTCTCTGTAAAATTCTTCACTGGGGGGTCTAAGCTTTTGTGACTGTTGTGCTTTGTTCTGTCCATTGCTACCCAATTGGACCATTTCCTCAGAAGCTAATTCTGCAGCAAACTTGTGGCATCTCAAGACTATCAATAATCAAAATAACAATATTTAGGAGAGGAATTAAAATATTTAATTCCTTAATAAAAAAAAAAAAAAGAGAGAAAATAGTCCCTTTTCTTGTTCTCTCTTTATAAAAACATGGACTCCCTCTGGTGGCAAATCCCATATTTGCACATTGAGTCCATCTGCAAGGAAACACTTCTTAATGCTTTCTAAAATCCTTACTAGCTCTCCAGGTTTCCATGCTCTGTTTCTTATTGAGATGTCCACTTCTCGTTCAGTTTTGTGCTACTGATCCTGGCTGGCTGGGAATAGCACGTTAGTGAATTCCAGACAAATCCTGAATTTGAATTTGGACCTGATTTGGACCCCAAGTATCTGAAAACTTCTGCATCATGTTCAAAAGGCAACTTGCTGTGCCAGAGCTCTGTAATGATGTTGACTACTTCAGCTGGAGGTCATAGAAAAATGATTTGCTGGCCATCCTAGATAATGAAAGACAAGATAAATTAAGTTAGAAATGTAAAAGAAACCTACTCCAAATCTGAACGTCTGTGACTATTCTGGACACTTAATTCAGGCATTTTATTTCCTCTTCACATGTTATCTCTAGGATTTTCAACACACAAATAGTACTTAGATGTATTTTAAATGAAGAATAAAAGTGTAAGGTGGTTACCATACTGTACTACAATACATGAAGTCTTTGTAAACTCTGCCTGGAATGGAAGAGTAAATGCATGTCAGTGCACTCTTTTTTCCCTCTTCAACAAATGCAAAGGTACATGCACCAGGGTGTGAGAGTCCCCTGTTAAGGGCAGAGTATCCCTTCTAATGTATGTTGAGCCACTCTCTTTGTATCCAGAGAGCATCTATTTAGAAACCTCTGCCTGACTGGGTTTTTTTCTGCTGTATCTGAAAGGGAAGAAGATGAACAACTGAAGATACCAAGCGGTCTTGCCAGTTTGAAAGGAAACTTGGAGGGATTTTGCTGTAACAGTGCCATTGAAACTCTGGGCCAGTGGAAGCACCTTAACTGGACAGCAGTAAAAAATGAACAAGAGAATGTAAAAGTGAAGTTTGAGCCTCATACGAACGGTGAGTGTTTCATGCAGGAGGAACCTCTCGGTTCTAACACACTTCCAGGCGTGCAAAACAACTGCACCACAAACAGTAGCTGGACTTTAAGGAACTCCAGCTCTTGTTCTGTGAGCCAGCGAGTGAACACGTGTTCAAACAGGAGAGCTGGACCATTCTACAGCAGAGACCAAAGTTTCTTAAATCTGGCATCCACTTGCCCTTCCCACTGGGGGAGCGCGGAGAGCTGCCAGCCCTACTCGGGTGTGCAACAGAGGTGTGTGGAGAGCTACTCAACGGAGCAGCTGAAGCTGCAGAGACCAGTGCCATCCTTGGAGTCTGTCTATGACACAGCCTTTCCCTTGGAGCTACCTATCAAAACAGAGTATGATTCCGACTCCGAGAACACCGCCGATAACTACCTGACACCACACCCCCGGGCCTGGCTGGATGAGAGCTGCTCAGGGAGAAAGCAGGCCTTGAGCTACCCCAACAGAGTGCACCTCAAAACAGAACCTGACCTCCGGGGGCCAGCCTCTCCCTGCCAGAAGCCAAGGCACTGCCTCTACCCGCCGTGCAGCTGGCAGCGCATCGCCGCCAGTCACCCCAACGGCCTCAGCCCCAGCAGAGCTTGGAGGGGCTCCCGCGGCAAGGAGCCGGCCCCCTTCTGCCCTCAGAACTCCTCTGGGTGTTTGGAAGGTCCCCCCGACCCGCCGCAGGCAGCGTGCTACGGCCTCTTCTACAGCCCCGGGGAGGAGAAAGAGCAGGGTGCTGAGGGCTTTAAATTGCCCTGTGAATTTAAAAGCCCCTGCTTGGTTCAAGCCATCAAGCGTGAGCCCCTGGATTCCCCGCCCTTGCCCAGCAGTGCACAGACCAGAGTACACATGGGCTTCCCTGGAAACACGTTAGCAGGTGCAGTGCCTCAGAAACCCGCCCAATGTACATTTTTACACTAGAGTCTGTAACATTTGGAGTATTTATAATGCTGAAAGCAAGAAGTTGTAGATTCTCTTCCGATTGGGTTGGGTTCAAAGTCAGTGGAAAGATTTTGAGAGTGTGTGTGCATCTGTGTGTAAGAAAACACACTTACACACACACATCCCCACACCTCCTCCAGATACTGCCCTCATACGGTCATCTTTGGAAAGAGAAAACCTCAGGCACAGACAAACAGCCATTACTCCCTGCAAAAATAAACCTGCTCATTTCTCTTTATCATCTTTCCTTTCCTGTCCAGTTCCTTACTGAGGTTGAGCTACTTCTGCCTCCTGCCTTTGTTCTGTTTGTTTTTCTTCAGCTGATGTGATGCCTCTGTGCAGAGAGAAATGTTTTGGTCTTTAGCATGGTCAGTTTACCTGAGGAGTGTTTGCATTTTTATTTCTTTGCTACTCTAACAAGAAGCATCACCTATTCCTTTAGCTCAACATTAAATTGATGGCAACAGGCAAGGGCTACCCAACACAGCTTCTTCATTTAAAAGGATAGCATTAATTAAAACAAATTACCTTCATAAAATGCATTAGAAATCATTTCACTTCAAACTGTTCTTCCCAGGTTTCCTTGATAATACTAATGTTTTAGTATTATTTTTCCATTTTAAAGCCATCATGTTGCTGCTTGAAAGACTGAACAATGGGATGTTTATCCACTTCTACAAATGAGTTACAAAGTGTTATTAAATGGGCATGAGAAGGCAATATTTCTTCTATTATTCTCCTTGCTATTACTTGTAACATTAAACTGAAATGCACTTTTGGGATAATATCTCTCTGACTGACAGCAGCTTGTTAGACATCATCACCTGACATCAACATCAAATCCCACACTAAGGTTAGAGATGTGATTTTCAAAAACATGGCAGTTTCATTCCCAAAATAAAATCTTAATCTCCCTGAGAAATATCTGGAGGATCTATGCCTTTCAAAAGCACTTCTGTACTTTTGAAAACAGATCCACTGTCCTTTGAAGCAAGGCAAGAAATGTATTAAAAAAAAAAATCTACAACTTCCGTTTTGATTTTTGCTGTTGTTGTAGTTTGAATCCTGCACTAACTTTTTTTTTTTTAAATTGCACTATTCAACTTTACATCAACTTCACCTATATAAAAAACACATCATTTTTTAAAAAAGCTTATATGTATATGTGCTTTTTGAAAGAAGCCCTATCATTAATATTTTCTTTTTTTCAGAATGTTATAAATACTTATAATGTCTTCATTTCTCTATCTATCAGTCACTAAGGACATGGCTTTACATGCCAGAAAAGTGGCATAAACTTCTCCCCAATGCTATAAATATGTGGGGTAAATGTAGTTTGCAGGCAGAGGGATTGTTGTGCATCAGGGAGGCTGCTCTTCTCCACAACTGTCTTCTTGGATGATGAAGGGACTGGAACATCTCTCTTCTGAGGAAAGGCTGAGAGACATGAGGGTGTTTGGCCTGGAGAAGGAAAGACTGAGAGAGGATCTGATCAATGTTTACAAATATCTGAGGGGTCTCTTTTCAGTGCTGCCCTGTGAGAGGATGGGGGGCAATGGACACAAACTGGAACATGGGAAGTTCCACCTCAACATGAGGAAAATCTCCTTTCCTGTAAGGGTGGCAGAGCCTGGCAGGGGCTGCTCAGAGAGGTTGTGGAGTCTCCTGCTCTGGAGACTTTCCAAACCCACCTGCATCTGTTCCTGTGTGGCCTGCCCTGGGTTATCCTGCTTTGGCAGGAGGCTTGGGCTGATGGTATCCAGAGGTCACATGAAGATACACATTCTCTGCGTGTCAGTTAAGTGCTTATGAACAATAATTTGACCTGAAATGCTGCACTTTACACTGAAATGGTACCTTTTGATGGCTGGCTGACCTACAGAATGCAGTGTTCACCCTGTAGCTCAGGTTCAATAGTCCAGCTGACCATACCCAAGCCATGGGAACTCGTTTTGTGTCTGAGGTAAATCAGCTCCCTGTTGTGCTGGATTTTATTTGAGACAGTCTTGATATCCCTGCCCTAAAATCCCTGACAGTGAGTGCAATGCAACACCCCTCACTGAAGTGAGACTGCAATGGCAGAATTTACACCTCTGTCTGCACCACCACTGTTCACAGCACAGAAATTCAGCTGCAAGCTCCTGTAGAGTGAGGCTGTCATGAACCAGCAGAGCTGCACAACATCTGCCTCGTTGATTCACTGTCTACAATAAGAACATTAGTTCTTTCAGAGTCTCTCTGAGATGCTCACATAGTCCTGTGCATGGTGTGTGGACCCTGGTGCCTGGCACTCTGCTGTGGCTGCACAGCTGCTGGCAGGGCTGTGATATGAGCCATGCAATTCCCCCAGACCAGCTCCTCATGCATCTGCCTGGCAGAAACTGGATTAGTGTGGAGACAGGGGAGTGTGGGAATAACTGGCTGGGGGGGCAAGTGGAGGAAACCCAGCATGACTGCTGGAAAGCAAGTCAGTTAATTCCACCCTTGGGTTTGAGGTCACACCCCTCTGAATGAGAGTACTGGGTCTGATTTTGTTCCACCTTAATCCTTTACATGGGTGCAGTGTGACTGTAAACCATGGCTGTGCTCATCTGCACGTGCTGGTGCCACTTTGCACGGATGGAAGTGGTCACACCAGGGGCAACTCTGAGAGGACTGGACCACTGAATGCCTTGTCTGTGCTTAGAAAGATTTCCTGGCAAGGGGGAGAGCTACACCATGCAGATTTTGGTGTGAAAGCAATTATATATACATATATATATATATATGTATATATATATATAAGTATATACTTACACAGAAGTTCTCTGATCTCCGTTACCAAATAAAGGCTATTTTGTTGACATAATTACTTCTACTCTAAGGCTTTCCTGGTTTCTTTCAGTTGGGATGGTTTTTGTCATGTTCCCAAGAAAACAAGTCACGTGTTACTCAATTGATACTATAAAGGTGAATAAATATATATAAAAGTGACTAAATAGAAATATATTCTGCAGCAGAGAGAATCTAATCTGATATAAGAAATGTAATGATCTTCTTCTAGAAAGATGGGTGTGTGAGACAAAATGAAATGTCACCTTCTGACTCCCCCCAGTGAAAACGTAGTCAGGTTTGCTTCTTTATCATTCCAGGTTATTGTTGTTGTTATTCCAGGTCTCACAGGAAAAATGCAGTATTAGTGGAAGTCTTTCTAGTCTTATCACACACACACAGCAATCTCCTAAGAGCTGCATTCACAAAGAGAGTTTTTCCTCTTTTTGGAGGAGGTACAGAGCTGTTCTGTTTTTCTTGTCCTTTCTGCTCTTTTAATTTCTTTTCATTTTCCTACTATGTTATGAGAACTGCTTCTGAGCAAAATTGCCAGTGACAGGCTGAAATAGAAACTAGAACCACAAAGTATTGTTTTGTAAAAACCCTAAACATATGGAGATCCCCACACTTGTTTGTACTTAGACAAAGACTTTCTTCAGATGAAAGTTTGAAGGGAAAGTGAAAAAAAAGATTGTTAAGGAAAATTTCGGGGACATAAAAGATCACCTTGATTGATACATTGCTATCAAGGTGTGATTATTCTGTGACTACAACATTAATTCTCCACTCACTGCTAATCACTCTGTGCTCTGAAATCACAGCTTTATTTCTGCTGTCAAACTGAATCTGTAACTTTTCAAGTGGAAAATAATTTCTTGTAAAGCAGGTTTGTGTGAATTCAATGTTAAATTGTATTTCTTAGTTGGACCAAAGACATCACTGCAGGAGGCATGAAGTGCTCCAGTTCCTTCCCCCACTTTAGTCTTTGAGACTCTGGCAAATTCAGAGCCTGTTTTAAATCTCTTTCTGCCAGTAACTGTCTCTCAGCTGCTGCTCTGACTACACTGTGTAGGATGAAGTTTCTCAGGATTTCCTTGATGCAACAGCCAAAACTCCCAGTTTCACAGTTGTATTGGTAGGATGAAGCTATTCCAGTGTTTAATACAAACATGTGACAGCTGCTTGGCTACTCTCAGTAAGTGCATTTAGCTCATTCAAAAGCTTTAAAAAATCAGGTGAAGTTGTGGCCTGAAGTTTCCCATTTTGCACAAGAAGGTGTTAGAGGATTCACACGGTATCAGCCACAATAAATCGATGGGTTCAGGGGGGAAAAAACAAAGCTGATTGGTCAAGTTACAGTGCCTGATATCTAACAACATTAGCCAAACACCTGCATTCTCTCATCCTTGCTTCTTATTATTTTGTTCAGCTTCCCCTTACCTCTCTGCCTACATACCATTCTCATGCCAATCTACTCAGAGTCAGTGTTCTCCTCAACCAGAGCCTGAGAACTCCAGTCCCATTACAGCTTTCTCACACATCAGTATCAATGTTATTTTCCACCAGGGCCTGAGAACTCCTCAGTCCCTCTACAGCTTCCCACAACACGGCTCCTGCCTCTTCCTAGGTCACACCTTGCTCCCTTCATTATCCTACTACTCTCCCTTCTGAGCCTCTTTGGGTTTTTTAACCTTTGGATCACATGTATCCTCCCTTTGTCCACTTGCAATGTGAGATAAGAGGAGACCAGCATCACCTGTTGGTATTTAAATTTTGCCTTTGTAAGAAAGAACTTCAAAATGGGTTTGGGGTTAGGGAATTGCGTTGATAGTCGGCGCCCTGTTCTGGTCTGTACCGACTTTGCTTGTGGCAGGAACACTCAAGTGTCTTGTCAAATTCGATTTGACTTTTATTACCGGTCAGAAGTGTAAAATTAAGGCGTTTTAAAATAAATATTTGCCCTTAAATCACAACCGAGGGTCTTTCTAGCTCCCTCCCCCTCAGGCCACAAACTAAGGCCGGGGCGGTGCCTCCCGCTGTGGGGGCTCCCCCGGGCCGCCAGGGGGCGCTAGGGAGCCGGCGGGTGGGGCAGGCTGAGGTTGCCAGCTGAGCCAGGCGGTGCTAGCTCCCCATTGGCCGAGGCGGGCGGTGCTGGCTCCCTATTGGCCGAGGCGGGCGGTGCTGGCTCCCTATTGGCCGAGGCGGGAACTGCTTCTTTCCTATTGGCTCCTTGCCCCCTCGGGAGGGCCCGTGGCGCCGGGGCGGGTGTCGCAGTCACTCGGCGGCTGCCTGTGGGGCCGGGGAGTGGCGGGATTGAGGTTGGGGAGTGCGGCTGGAGCTCCCCGGTGGAGGCGTTGCGAGCGCGTTCCTCCCTCGCCTGAGGTCGTAGCGGGGGCGGTGGGGCCGCTGGTGGCGCTGGGCCCGGGCTCCCCGGGTGGGCGCGGCGGGGAGAGGGGCCCTGAGGTGCCGGCGGGTCTGAGGCGAGGCGAGGCGGGACAGAGCCGGGTGTGAGGGGAGCGGCGAGCGGGGAGGGTCCCGTGACCGAACGGCTGGAGGCGTCCTGCTGGTGGAAGATGCGGCTCCATCTCGCAGCGCCTCGAAACAGAATCATCGATTGAATTCGCCCGGCCGACGCGTCTGGCAAGTGCCGTAGGAACGAGAGCTGGGTTTCTTTTCCTCCCGTTGTGTGCAGGGAGGCGGCTTCGCAGGATGAGCGCTGCGGCTGAGGAAGTGAAGGCGGAGGATGGCAAACCGCCGTCGGAAAAAAAGATATTTTATTGTGAAGTGAGTTTCTTGACTTTTCAGACCCGATGCTAAACTGCGGGCCCGAGGTATTAAAGATCATTCTCTTAGGAGCGGAGATCTAATCAAAATGTAAAGATCTTAATGAAACGCGGTGTCTTCCTCCATTGTTTTCCTGCTCCCTTTGATGCGGCAGTGAACGGAGGGGCAGTTACACCCTAGGGCATCATTTTGTCCCTGTTCCTTTCTGGTCACTGTGTCACTCCCTTTTTGCTTTCCAGTATGGAGTTAAAAATGTAGAAAGTGGTGGAAGAAGGGAAGGGGGAGGTTTTTAAAAGATTCATACCACCTGGTATATTTAAATTTATTATTTAATTATTATTAAATAATATCATTATTAATAATTTTTATTTTTAATTATTATTTAATTATCGTTTAATTATTATTTCATTAATTTTATTTGAGTATCATTTGAGCAGGTTTGCACAGTTTCTGCTCCCTTCAGTGGCATGCTGCTCTCCTACAGGTTGAGGATTGTGCTGCTTCAGATGAAGTAGACTGATGATGTGGCAACAAATGCATTTCCCATTCTTACAGCTCTGTATCTACAGAATATCCATAGTGTAACTGAAGGTGTGCTTTCAATTTATCCTTCTAGGTTTGTAAAGTCCCATGCATGAGTCACATAAGTCTTCAGTCTCACTACCGTGGTGCNCGCATGGTCTTCCTCCATTGTTTTCCTGCTCCCTTTGATGCGGCAGTGAACGGAGGGGCAGTTACACCCTAGGGCATCATTTTGTCCCTGTTCCTTTCTGGTCACTGTGTCACTCCCTTTTTGCTTTCCAGTATGGAGTTAAAAATGTAGAAAGTGGTGGTAGAAGGGAAGGGGGAGGTTTTTAAAAGATTCATACCACCTGGTATATTTAAATTTATTATTTAATTATTATTAAATAATATCATTATTAATAATTTTTATTTTTAATTATTATTTAATTATCGTTTAATTATTATTTCATTAATTTTATTTGAGTATCATTTGAGCAGGTTTGCACAGTTTCTGCTCCCTTCAGTGGCATGCTGCTCTCCTACAGGTTGAGGATTGTGCTGCTTCAGATGAAGTAGACTGATGATGTGGCAACAAATGCATTTCCCATTCTTACAGCTCTGTATCTGCAGAATATCCATAGTGTAACTGAAGGTGTGCTTTCAATTTATCCTTCTAGGTTTGTAAAGTCCCATGCATGAGTCACATAAGTCTTCAGTCTCACTACCGTGGTGCAAAGCATAGAAAGGTAAATTTTTTCCATGTTAAGTGTATGTGCAAATTTAATCATAACTCTGGAACTCTCAGAGTCCAGTAATGATTTCAGATGGCTTGAAGAGCTTCTCTGACTTACTGTTAGATCTGTAGCAGTACCCTTCTTAGGAGATCCCAAGAAGAAAGATGAGGTAGGAATCTCACAACCCTGTTTTTGTGTAGCATGTGTTTTGAAATATCAAAACAGACCTAAAGGTCAATGTGTGTTCTTTATGAAAATTTGAATTACATGGAAGTCAGGAATGGTGGAAAAATACAAACTTCACTCTTGGAAATGGGTGTAACTTTGCTGGTTTAATGGAGAACAGCAAACTGACAGGACAACATCTAAAAAGTGTAGGGAAGATGGTGGTTCTTTCCTGGGGGCTGGCTTTAGCAGTAAAGACTGAAGCAAATCAATTTATGACATCATTTAGATAATTTTTTTTTTTAGATTATTTTTTTTTCTTTCACCCACCCAATTGTTTTTAAAAAGGCATTGGTAAAGATGCTTTGTTCATGTTTGTCCTTCACCAGAGGAAGATTCAAAAATTCAAGAAATGTTATGATCTTCATCTTGTATTCTTGATCCCAAGAGTCTTAAACTGTAGAGCTTTTCTTTGACAAAAATCCCCAGTTTGCATAGGATGAGCTTGAAGAATTAGAATAAATAGAATTTCTGTATATGGACTGCTAGCACCAGCTGGTATGATTTCAAGTAGGGATATATTAAGGAACAACAAAATTCTGTGTTTCACATGCACAGTTAAGTATTATATAAATTGTCATACTAGATAATCTCTTAAAACTTCATTAACAACAAGGCTTTCTTGAAATTAACCTTGTATAAACTCAGTACATTGTGTCTGTACTTCCAGCTTTTGCAGAAAACCAAAAGGCTCTAATATTTCTAATTTAATAATAGAAAATTTGGCCTGCAATGAATGCAATTAATCTGCAAAGGCTACTCAGGAAGTACAAGGTTTTTCCTTCAAGTGCAGCACATTAATTTATTTTTCTTATTTTATTTTGGGATAACTTGCATCTTCATAATTAAAGAAAGAGAAAGCCCTGAGACCCAGGACTGTCTATTGTAAGTATGACACTTTTTTCTTTCCAGCTTCCTAGGCTAGATATTCTTTGGAGATTTGAATGTTTGTCGCTTTTCTGGTAGGTCAGATATTTGCATTTAGGTGTCTGTAACCAAGGTTCCTGAAAATGAGCATCTGCACAGAGAGGAGGGATGCTGTCAGCCCTCTGCTGCTGGCTGTGCTGCAGGCAGGGCTCACCACATTTCTGCATTGTCTCCTCAAAATCCAGTGGGTTTGAACAGTGCAAAACTTTATTTATACCTCAGCAGCAACAGATGGGTTTAGTTATGGGCAAAATAGACTTCAAAAATAGGAATGACACAGGCAATAGCTAAACTTTCACTTTTTCCTGTCAGTGGATACTGATGCATCATCATGTTTTAATCTTGAATGCTGAGGATGTTGTTCAAGCTGCCTGTGGAGGGGGCAAGGGAAAAAAAAAAGTCCCAGAGGAATTACCTTTGTAAAAGCATGTCTGAAAATTCACTCTGAAGAATCCATCCAGCACCCTATGATGCAGTTTAATGACTTTGCTGCCTCTGGCACTGTTTAAATGTTTAGAGCAGATGTTTTCTGCCAAGTACCTCTAAGACAGGTAGACTCTGAGACACAATACTGAAGCTGCTGTTGCTGAGCCTGTATTCAGCTGTAAAATGAAGATGATTGTTCATTTCTCTGAATGAAAGCAGACTGTCCCACTGTCATCCTAGGTGCTCCAGCTCCAGCCACAAGTGTGATGAGCCACGAGACACAGAGACCAGGTAGCTGGATATAAATGAGCTGGTGGCCTTGGTGGGTGCAGCTTTGTTTTCATGATGACCAAAGCAGGTGGATGATCGTGGGGGTTACCTAACACTTGAACCATTGCTGTTCTTTTGTGCACTTCATTAGTGCTGCAAGTCAGCCAGGGATATTACACAAGTGTTTTAGGCAGTGCAAAACCCTAAAGCTATTAAAATTCAGTGAGAAGCAACATAACAGCCCTGCTAGAAACTTTGATAGTTCAGGCTCAGGGACATATTAAGTGTGGTAGTGCAGCTTCTAGTGTGCTCAGAGTACAAGAGATATTTACTGTATTAGTGAAGATCATGGATTCTTAGACCTCAGACAGTCTGACTTTTCAATGTCAGACTCCAAACGAGCAGCCTCAGTGTGTGACAGGAGTGCTAGAGGTAGAGGGGAAGAAGGAGGTTGGTGGTTTAATTATTTTTTTTGTTTTTAAATGAGAACTGACATGGTCCAAAAACAAATTAGGCTTTGTCCCTCCTAAGTCTCCATTAGAAACTCATTTAAAGTCATATCAGTTATGTGTAAACTCTCTAATGTTTGCTGTCTCTATGTGTATATATTTTACTTCAGTGAAGAGAGGACTTACAAAGGATATAACCTGTCTGAAGGATTTTATGAATGATCCCAAAAGAGAAGAACCTCTAGTTGGTAGGTTGGTTTGTTTGGGCTTTTTTTCAATGGTGTGTCTTGTATTTGTGACCAGATGGCTTTTGTTTTGAAATAAAAGGTGGAATTTTAACTATTGTTGCATTGATCTTTTATATACTTTCCCATTTTGGCAGAATATACAGGAGTTCCTGTTCAGTGAGGTATTTTTCCTCACTGTTTGTGGAAAACCAAGCAGAAAGGAGATGACTTCTAAGGTTTTCTTTCTTTCTGGTTGCTGGATCAAAAAACCCTGTTCACATTAAGTTTGACCAAGTAGTTTAAATGCAGTTTTTAATTACAGATATTTGCATTTTCTATTCTCATTCTCTTTTTTTTTTTTTTTATATGCACTTCTCCATGAATTCACTTTCATTACTGTAATTTATGGAAGGCTTGCTCTTTGTTTCTTGAAAATATCCCAGGCAGGAAAAAAGGGACATTAAATTCTTTGTTTCTGTGGGCTTGCAGATTACAGAATCACAGAGTATTAGGGGTTAAAAGGGACCTTGGAGATCTTCAAGTTCAACCCCCCTGCCAGGCAAGATCATATCATCAGCTCTGCCATAGATAATGTTTTGCCTTTGAGAATAAAGCAGTGTGAAGAGATAAACTAACTGTTATGGGTAGTAAGTCCAAATAAGTGCTGAAATTCTGAAACTATAATACTTCTATTTATTAATTTGTCTTTTAATGAACAACATTGAGAATTATCATGTTTGTTTATAGTAGTCTATAGTAAAATATAGATATTTGTAACTCTTGCTTTGCCAGGCTTGGAATATGTGGTTGAAATCAGATTTGAAGGAAGGAAAGAGCCTCATTATGAATGCAAACTGTGTGGGTTTAATACAGAGATGGCACCCATGATAGAACATCTGAGTGGATATAAACACAGAAGAGCATATATTGTGAGTAATTTTGATGCATTTTAATCACAGTTTCTTTACAGCACTCCCCATCTTTTTATTTTTCTCTAATACTTGCATCAAATTTGAAATTTCAACCCCCCAATGTTAAATTGTTAATCCTTTATGGTTGACTCTTCCTGGGTCAGATCAACATCAATAGCTGTGAGCTGTTGAGGATGTGTGATCCAGAGGCACAGCCCAAAAGTGTTTTGATTGCCTCAGGATCAGGTTCCTAGATGTTGTATTTTCTTTCTTATTCCTCAGTAGTGTAGTTGAATATGGTACAGATCACATTACATTTAAATTTAAAATTTAATTAATTTTAATTGCATTACAATTCAATTGGTTGTGTTACAGGGAAGAAACTAGCTCATCATGTTCAAAACTATGTTTACCACTCTTTTGGAAGCTTGTCCAAAAGGTGAAATGTGCCCATTTTGTGATAAATTTTGATATGACCATCTCAGGCTGGGTTTTTTTTTTTGTCAACAGTCTAAAGAATTTCCAGATAAAATGAAGAGAAAGACAACAGATGTAAAAGAATGCAAAGTCTCCTTCCTCAGACGGGTAGCAGGAGAGCTGGAGAAGGCTGGAGGATTAAAGATGTATAAGGTAATTGTAAATAAATGTCAAACTCTCCAAAAATGTGTCTTAAACAGTGCATTTATATTTGACTTAGTAAGTCTTAAATTTTGGGGAAGAAAACATTAGTATTGAAATTAATCTGGAAAAAACATACTTGTTTTTTTTTAAGAAGTTAGTTTTTTNCATTATTCTTTTTCTCATTTTTTTTCATTTTTTTATTTTTCTTTTTTTCATTTTTCTTTTCATTTTTTTTTCATTTTTTTTCCTTACATTTTCTCAAATGTAAGCAAGTTTTTTTTCCCTCAAATTTCACTTATATTTACAAGCTTAAATACCTATAAAATGATGGGCTACACTATGCTCGACTACAAAAAGGTTCTTTTTTCATTTCTAAATGCAGGTGTAGTAGAAACTGTTATGAAATTTTAATCCTAAAATCTAATATGAAACTATTTCTATTCATAGATTGAAGGTTACTTAAGACCAAGTACCTCACGTAAGTCTATGAATCACTTGACTATGACAGTTTGGATATCTCATATTTGGCCTGATTTGAAGCTTTGATTGATTTAAAAGCTACAGCTTGTAATAGCAAAAAATGAAAATCTTTGAAAACCATTTTTTTTGGTGAATTTGAAATGAGGGAAGAAGGGAATTGCCAGTCTTGCAGTGTTTCTTAGACATTTTGTAGCTGCTGGGTACTGGAGGTATTTAAGAGGTATAAATACAGTAGCTGGCTAATCAAGGAAAATGAAAAAAAATGTAGAAAAATGGGGTTACATCTGTTACTGTAATATGGTGGAATCCCTATGCTGTTGCTAATCATTCTTTTTAATTTTTTAGCCCCATCAAAGAAGAAAGCAAGGTGAGGCTACTACCCACCCCCACAGTAGAATCAAGACAATTTTTTTTTGAGCTCTCCTTTCTGTAACAAGCATCATCATCCATGGGGATAATATTTTCTATTGTCTTTCTGCTGTATGTATCCCTCTTGTGTAAACTCTTCCTTAGAACTGAATTCATGGCTTTTGAAATACTGCACTGGTTATGCAGGTCAGGAGCATATAGTATTTTAAATAACCTGCAGAAAAAGAGATCTTGTATTGGTGATGTACATTTGGAAATTGCTATATAGTCATTCTAGATATTATGAATAAACCTATTTTTTTTTAGTAATCTTTAGAATGCCTCTTAATTCTGTTGTTTCTTTCTTTTTAAGGTGGGAAGATGATTATAAGCATAAGGTATGTAGAAGTAGTAATTCTGCAAGTGTCTTATGTGTTGTAGCAGTTTCCTTATGCTTCCTTTTCATTTTTCTGGAAAGCTTTTACTTTTTTGGACTCATTTGCTATTTTATTGTTATTGCAAATGCAAAATAACTGACCTAATGACCAACACTGAGAACTGACTCATTCATATCTTAGTGACAGAGGTTGTTTTTAATCTGATGGGTTCTGTAGTGATGTTTTGCTCTCTCAGGCCTCAGGCTGGGCAGGTGCTATGCTCAGTGTAGCTGGGAATTTCACTTCTTTTAAGCCTGAGGTTGGAGCTGAGTGAGGATTTATGGCTGCAACCTAAAATTACTCTTTATTTTAACCTGTATTGATGAATAAAAGATGAAAAGGTCTTGTTTTGTACAAGACAGTGCAACAAATAGTGTACTATTGGCTCTTCAATTTTTCCTCCCCATTCTGCAATCCCACAGAATGATCCTGTTAGGAAGCAGAAAGCTCTGGAGTTCCTGGTATGTGTGCAAAATAACTGTGGTAAGAGGCATGCATGATTAATCAAGCTCATTTGACCACAACATTAACTTCTAATTTTAATTTACTTTAGTCACAGCTTCATGTAATTACTGATTAGTCTCTTTGGATGTAAAAATTACAGGTAGCCATAATTGTTCTGTGCACTGTAGAATTATATCAGTATTTTTTGGTATCTCTTATTCCCAAAATGACACAAAGCAAAATCATGATGGCAACTTTCCTCTTTTTGTTATCAAAACGGGGAAATCACAGGCACAGAAGCTTACTTTTTAAATTCAATTTTATGCATAAACAACGTAAATGTAAGGCTTGTGCCTTTCTCCCCCTTCAACAAAATGTTGTGTGGGAGTGGCACAAACACATAGGTTTATATGTTAGCTTTTATCAGGCCATAATTAATAATTTTATTAATAATATTATTAAATTTTATTTATTTTTTATTAATCATTTTATTGTTATTAATTATTTTTAATGACCAATTCTAACCATGTTTTTCAACAGGAGACTTTTCATATCACCTCAGACTCAGAAGCAACACTTGTTGTTCATATCACACAGGAACTCACAGAAGCTTTGAAGGCCTTTTGTGAAAGGAAAGCAGCAGTAAGTAACTCCATCTTGACCAGAACTGTTTTCCCACTGGGAGGAAAGTAGTGGCTGAACTCATGGTGTTAACACCAAAAACCTTTTTCTTTACCCAGGTTAACTATACAAACAATCTGAGGCCACTGATGTCAATATCTCAAGATGAATTTTCAGGAAGGAAAAGCATCCCAAAACACTATAAGCCATATGGAAAATCCAAAGGTAATTTAGATATTAATGTTCTACTAGTTTAAGTCTACTCTTAACACAGCACAGATTGCATCAATTTCATTTTATGTCCAGACACAGTAGAGTGATGTCCAGACACAGTTTCTTGGGTAGAGTGATGTGAAGTGTGTCTTTGCCCTCTGCATCTGTTCAGGGTAGCAGTCTATGAAGTCTTTGTGACTTCAGCTGTGACTAAGAACATTTCTGTCTCACTGAACAGTGTTAGAGCAGTGAAGACTGGAAATCTAAGCACTAACCTTCACTATTTAACATGAGGGGCTTGGGCTGAAAAGATGCTGGACACGGGTAAAACATAAAGGCAGGGAAAAAAGGGAGAATAGCACTCAGAAAACCTCAAAGTAGTTGTGTTTTGTGTTGCTAGTGACATTTATTTATTTATCCAGGAAATTCTAACTGGAATTCAGGGTTTTTGCCTCACTCTGAAGAGTGTTCTGCAGATGCTTCTTTTGCTCCTGCTGACTTGCATGGTTACCAAACAGCCGATGGATCCTCTTCCTATGGACTCAGACCAAGTGACTTTGAGATGCTGTCTGCACTTGGGGACTCTCCTGCTCTTCAGACTGGAAGTCCTGCCAGTGGCATCAGTGGGTGGCTGGGACAGTTAAGCCAACCTGCAGCTGGGGGCAGCTCAGCCAGGGGGGCCTCTCCCTACAAGACAAGCCCAGGGAGCAAGTACTCGGCCGATGAGCGAGGGAGGAAGCTTCATGGAAACAGAACCTTGTATGGTGGGAGAGGTACAGCCTGGAGTAAGTGTAGTGAGCAAGGATTACCCTACCCCAATTCTTCTGCCTCATATCCATCTGGAAGATACTCCATAAACTATCCTCTGCAAAGCTATTCCTCTTACAAGAATGATGGGTCTGTGAATACTTGTGCATCTCCTGCACATTCTGCTGTTTCAGGCTCCAGGTGGAACCAGAGCTCCAGCTGGAACCAGGACTCTAGGTGTCAAGGATTCAGGCATCAGAAGTCAGGCTCCAAGAGTGACTGGAGTTCACATCAGGACTTCTTTCCTAGCAGTTGTTTGTACAGAGAGCACCAGCAGTGCAGAAGCTCAGATGAAATGCTGGATGAAGATACTGTTGGTCTTACTCCCAACATTTTGAATAGACTCCAAGGAAAGGATATACCTACAATGACCAGAATGCTTGAGCAGTTGGCTCCATCTTATCCAGCACTTCAGAGTAAGATTGTGATAAGTTCTCATGTAAAATTCCTTACATCAACACAGTTGCTTTAATGTAAGCAGGGGATAGTGTGCAACAGAGGTAGTACAGTCCCTTAGGAGGAGTTGAGTTCATTTTGCTCAACACCTCTGTCACCCTAAGAATGGCCTTAGTGGCCTTTCTGAAGAGACTTGACAACTAAATAGAGCTGTGTGTTGAAATTCTGATAGCACAAAAATCTCCTGAACTGGAAGGTGTGTCCTGGGTCACCTTGCTAACTAGCATCTTCTGTCCCTGATCAGTGTTTGTACCATGGGGGTGGCAGCTGTGGGGGGGGAATGTATTGGCATAGAGGAAGAGCCATGGCAATGCTTGCAGAATCACAGCTGGCTGCTGATGGAATAGATGAAAACACTCCAAATGGATCAAACACACTGGGAGAACAGAAATGTTACCAAGCAGCTGGTTGGTTATATGACAAGTCATTTTTTTCCAATTTTTGCAGGTTTTCCTTAATGTTAAAAATAGTGCTGTAGCATTAAAAATAAGAGATTCTCATTTGGGAGTAGATTGTAAGGAAGATTTAAAGGGAAATGACTGCACAGCTGTCATTGGGTGTGTGTTTGGACAACACAAATTATGTTTATGATATTAGTAATTAACAAGGTAGCTGGTCAGTAATAATCACCTTCATTTTAACATTCTCCCTGCTTTGTTATATAAAATAACATGAACTTAGAAGTAACTTTAAATGTTTTTATCTTTCCTTTCTAGAACTAAATATTCAGACATTAGTCAATGTGCTGGTAGAAACTAGAGGAAAGGATTAAGGATCAACAACAGCTGAACTAGAAATGGATCCAGGATTTAAGAATCTCCAGCTCTTGGCTTTCAGGAAAGAGACTGCATTTGATTCTGTTTGGTTTTAGAAGCTGGAAGGGAGGTAGGGTTTTATTATTTTCCTATGTGAAATACAACTGGAACTTCAACATAACAGAGGTGAACATACTATTTTGTTTAGACTTTTTAAAGGTATTTGTTACACCTTAATATGGTACAGAAAAAAAATTATTATTTTTTGAAATTATGATAATGTTATTATGTCATCACAAAGCTCATAACCCTTTTATCACCCTTCCCAACTCAGAAAAAAAAAAAGGTTTTACTTTTTTGTTATCTACTTTGGAATAATAGTCACTGAGAATACAGCTCCCTTGCATGAAACTACAGGTTGAGTTTTCTTCACACAAATGTAAGGCCAGGTCAGTTCATTTGAGGCTTTACAATGAGGGTATTTTTAGACATTGATACACTACAGTTCTGTTTAGCCAAAGAAAGGAGAAGGTCACAGCAAAATATTCTGAACATGATGCTGTATGAGGAAAATGTAATCTAGTCTAGGGAATTGCTGTGTAATGGGACATAGTACTTGCTTGCATTTTTGCAGAGTAAAAAGAGATGTGAAATGTATGCAGGCTTTTTTTTATCACCTTCAGAATGAAATTATTACAAATCAACTTAAACTATAAGGTGATCAAGTGAAAATAATAGGGAAAAATATATTTTCAAACCAGCTAAGAGGTATTTACTGGTCATGGTGTCAACAACAGCTAACCTGCCTGTGGCTTATGGGGGTGTGGACTGGCTGCCTGCACTGAACTGAGGATGGGAGAGGACTTAGGAATAAATCAGTATGGCTACAGTGCAAGAAAGTCTTTGGATAAAAGCAAAAATCTCTTCTTTTGAACACACCCTGAAGAGTAACAACTCCAGGTAAGTCATAGTGCTGCTTGAGCATTTTGAAGTGCTTTGGATAGTGCTCAGATTTTCTTAGAGCAGTTTAAGAGAACTTGCTGACTTCCCTTTGCTTCCTTAAGTTATATCCAGAGCAGTTAGATACAGTCCTGTTT
Source organism: Ceyx cyanopectus (assembly GCA_013401355.1). Lineage (NCBI taxonomy): Eukaryota > Metazoa > Chordata > Aves > Coraciiformes > Alcedinidae > Ceyx > Ceyx cyanopectus. The sequence goes on along the minus strand of VYZU01019402.1, from coordinate 39,858 downwards.
GAAGATGTCCCAGAAATAAGGCAGCAACTGGAAAATGAAAACATAAGGCAAGGAAAAAAGGCTATCACTGTGAAGTGGGAGGGATCCCTGAACTGTTGGAAATTAGAATACAGAAATAAAACCTCCACCCCCCCTAAAAAAACAACAACCTGTAAAAAAATGACATAGACTGTAGAAGTGGATGTAATATTTTTACTTGATTTTAAATTCTGTATTAAAAATTAATACATTAAACTCTTATAAAAGTAAGGCACATGCAAAACATGTTGTGCAACTTCTGACTTTGGACTCTTACAAACTAACAAGCACTACTCTAATTTGGCATTTCTAAAGAGTCATTTTCTCCATGCATGATATGTGGGAGAAGATTAAGTTTGACATTGCACCAGTTAAATCTAGACTCTGTGCTTACAGATAGCAGAGATGGTTGTATCATACAGGGATACAAAACAAAAACCAACTCAAGTACAGGTTCTGCAGGTGATGACCAACATACAAAACTGAACAGTGTGAAGTTCTATCCATTATAATACACCAATAATCTCATTCAGTACAGGGTGATTTGGCAGCTCCAGTCTGTCATGCCAGTGTGCAGTTAGTCAGTGTCATACAATGCTGAAGACCATGGAAAGGTATTGCTCATAGGACACCTGAATCCAGCCATCCTGATCAGTGTCGTATCTCCGGAACACATCTGTCAGCCTCTGGAAAGACAAAAACCCACATGCTTTTGGACCTGGGGGGAGTTCAGACTGCTGGGCATTCTGTTTGCCACTCAGCTTCCAGCTGCTGCCTTAGCCTACAGTCCTTGAGGCCAGGGAGGTGCTGCTGTAGGGACTGGACCTTAGAGACTTTTTACAACTGGCTTTAAAGTAGGTGAAAACCAATGCACAGCTCGTGAGACATTTGATCTCATCTGGAGGAAGAAGCCAGTAAGTACCCTGTCCATTTCTCACCAAATGTTTCTCTATCCCTGGTATCCAAGTTTTGATTATGGGTGTTGTAGCACCCCAGCCAATCACCCCAGGGGGTAGCTGGCTTCTTGTCCAATTACCTTGAGGTTAAAAGGGTATAAAAAGAGCTGTAAATTAATTAATAAAGGCTTCTTGGCATCTTGGTGAAGAAAATCATCTCTGCCTCGCTCTCTCTCCTGCTCTGGCAACTGGCAGATAAGCAACACCATGAAAGTTAAATAAGTTTTTTTTTTGTCCTGTATTTAAAGTATCACATTTATTTGTGATGTGGATGGACAAGAAATGAAGACCAATCAATGAAGGTGTTTCTAGCACCTCTTGTGTACTTCCTCAAACAGTTTTATTTCTAAGCAACTTCTAGATCCAATATTATAATTAAAAATCGAGAACCATTAAAGAAAATGTGATTTTCAATTAAAAGTTCATCTTTCTTACCTGTAGAACAACACAGCACTGAATAAAGTCATCAAAAGCAACCTGTCCTCTGCCTTGCCTGTCGAATTTCCGAATCAGGATATCGTAGAACTGATCAGACAGTCGATAACCTGGGCAGAGAGAAATGCTTTAAAAGCTTTCAATGCCTGCAGCCCTCTAAAAATCACTAGGGGGTTTAGCAGGTGTGTAGAACAAAACCAGAAACCAGTAAGCAGTTGCCAGAGGCGATTTTTTTCACCAAATATTTCTGTATTAAATCAAATGCAGGCAGTAGAACCTGTGCTTAATAATTATAGACACAGTAACCATAACTACAGATTAAAGGGAGTGGGTGAGGGAATGGTTTTGGACTGCAACTCATGTTTGTTGGGTTTTTTTCTGCTTTTTTTTTCATTCTGAAGTCAAAAGTTCCCTTCAGAATTCCAGCCAAAGGCTACCCTGGCACTGGCAGCTGGCTTCACTTCATACAGCAGCAACCTGGATCAGGTACCTTCCTGAGTTCAGTGACCTGAACTATTACTGATGCCCTCAGAGCATCTTCTTAGGTGAGGCAGAAAACATTCCACACATGTACTGACACATCCATTTTCTCAACAGCTTTAAAGGCACCTTGTACCTAAAATGGTAACTGCCTTTCACCTGCCTCGTTTTTAGTACCATTTGTCAGAGCAACACAGCCCTAACAATAAGAAGCTCCTCAGAGAACACAACCCAATAATAAATAACTAATTACAAATGGATTACCAAAACCTGTTAGTGCTTGCTTGAGTTCATTTTTGTCAATCATGCCAGAATTGTCTCTGTCATACGTTCTGAAGACATTCTGCCAGTCTGAGATGTACTTCCAGACTCCTGTGAATTCATTGAAATTCACACCACCTTTGTTTTCTCTGTCAAACATGCCTGAAATGAAAAATGAGACACATCTAAAACCTTAATTGTACCACTCTTCAGTAAAATGCAAGATGGGACAAAACAGTTACCAAGATATTACATTTTTAGAAAATTTAAGATGACCATTTAAAAACATAACCCCATATATAAATTATATAAAATATAACCCCACATATAAATGATGTGGGTGCAGCAGTTGGNAACAACCTGTAAAAAAATGACATAGACTGTAGAAGTGGATGTAATATTTTTACTTGATTTTAAATTCTGTATTAAAAATTAATACATTAAACTCTTATAAAAGTAAGGCACATGCAAAACATGTTGTGCAACTTCTGACTTTGGACTCTTACAAACTAACAAGCACTACTCTAATTTGGCATTTCTAAAGAGTCATTTTCTCCATGCATGATATGTGGGAGAAGATTAAGTTTGACATTGCACCAGTTAAATCTAGACTCTGTGCTTACAGATAGCAGAGATGGTTGTATCATACAGGGATACAAAACAAAAACCAACTCAAGTACAGGTTCTGCAGGTGATGACCAACATACAAAACTGAACAGTGTGAAGTTCTATCCATTATAATACACCAATAATCTCATTCAGTACAGGGTGATTTGGCAGCTCCAGTCTGTCATGCCAGTGTGCAGTTAGTCAGTGTCATACAATGCTGAAGACCATGGAAAGGTATTGCTCATAGGACACCTGAATCCAGCCATCCTGATCAGTGTCGTATCTCCGGAACACATCTGTCAGCCTCTGGAAAGACAAAAATCCACATGCTTTTGGACCTGGGGGGAGTTCAGACTGCTGGGCATTCTGTTTGCCACTCAGCTTCCAGCTGCTGCCTTAGCCTACAGTCCTTGAGGCCAGGGAGGTGCTGCTGTAGGGACTGGACCTTAGAGACTTTTTACAACTGGCTTTAAAGTAGGTGAAAACCAATGCACAGCTCGTGAGACATTTGATCTCATCTGGAGGAAGAAGCCAGTAAGTACCCTGTCCATTTCTCACCAAATGTTTCTCTATCCCTGGTATCCAAGTTTTGATTATGGGTGTTGTAGCACCCCAGCCAATCACCCCAGGGGGTAGCTGGCTTCTTGTCCAATTACCTTGAGGTTAAAAGGGTATAAAAAGAGCTGTAAATTAATTAATAAAGGCTTCTTGGCATCTTGGTGAAGAAAATCATCTCTGCCTCGCTCTCTCTCCTGCTCTGGCAACTGGCAGATAAGCAACACCATGAAAGTTAAATAAGTTTTTTTTTTGTCCTGTATTTAAAGTATCACATTTATTTGTGATGTGGATGGACAAGAAATGAAGACCAATCAATGAAGGTGTTTCTAGCACCTCTTGTGTACTTCCTCAAACAGTTTTATTTCTAAGCAACTTCTAGATCCAATATTATAATTAAAAATCGAGAACCATTAAAGAAAATGTGATTTTCAATTAAAAGTTCATCTTTCTTACCTGTAGAACAACACAGCACTGAATAAAGTCATCAAAAGCAACCTGTCCTCTGCCTTGCCTGTCGAATTTCCGAATCAGGATATCGTAGAACTGATCAGACAGTCGATAACCTGGGCAGAGAGAAATGCTTTAAAAGCTTTCAATGCCTGCAGCCCTCTAAAAATCACTAGGGGGTTTAGCAGGTGTGTAGAACAAAACCAGAAACCAGTAAGCAGTTGCCAGAGGCGATTTTTTTCACCAAATATTTCTGTATTAAATCAAATGCAGGCAGTAGAACCTGTGCTTAATAATTATAGACACAGTAACCATAACTACAGATTAAAGGGAGTGGGTGAGGGAATGGTTTTGGACTGCAACTCATGTTTGTTGGGTTTTTTTCTGCTTTTTTTTTCATTCTGAAGTCAAAAGTTCCCTTCAGAATTCCAGCCAAAGGCTACCCTGGCACTGGCAGCTGGCTTCACTTCATACAGCAGCAACCTGGATCAGGTACCTTCCTGAGTTCAGTGACCTGAACTATTACTGATGCCCTCAGAGCATCTTCTTAGGTGAGGCAGAAAACATTCCACACATGTACTGACACATCCATTTTCTCAACAGCTTTAAAGGCACCTTGTACCTAAAATGGTAACTGCCTTTCACCTGCCTCGTTTTTAGTACCATTTGTCAGAGCAACACAGCCCTAACAATAAGAAGCTCCTCAGAGAACACAACCCAATAATAAACAACTAATTACAAATGGATTACCAAAACCTGTTAGTGCTTGCTTGAGTTCATTTTTGTCAATCATGCCAGAATTGTCTCTGTCATACGTTCTGAAGACATTCTGCCAGTCTGAGATGTACTTCCAGACTCCTGTGAATTCATTGAAATTCACACCACCTTTGTTTTCTCTGTCAAACATGCCTGAAATGAAAAATGAGACACATCTAAAACCTTAATTGTACCACTCTTCAGTAAAATGCAAGATGGGACAAAACAGTTACCAAGATATTACATTTTTAGAAAATTTAAGATGACCATTTAAAAACATAACCCCATATATAAATTATATAAAATATAACCCCACATATAAATGATGTGGGTGCAGCAGTTGGGCACATTCTCAACTGTCTGGACAGGTCACAAAACAGTGTCTTGACTATTTCACATCACCTGACTACACTCACCAAGAATTGACCTGACTGTTGCTGGGTTAAAGGGAGTCCACGTGCCTGAAACAGAAAGAATTAATTAATTCCTCTAAGTAACATTTCATAAAAGCCACAAACCAACCAACAAATCAGGTAAGAATTAAACAGTGACATCAGAGATAGATGACATGAAGCTGGCATACTATCAAATAATGCTGCTTTGAAGTAATTATGTTGACCATTCAAGATTACTTTTGACTAATGCTTTTACACACACTGGCTGGACCATAAGAAATAACCCAAAACCTAGGAAGATTTCTTTCATCCCAGGTAGTCAGATAAAAGGCAAAATCAAAACTCAAGTCCCACTTTATCTTCTAGGTCCCTTCCAGCCCCTAATTTCTGTGATTCTGTGAAGAGTTTTAATTCAGACAAGGTCTATCTATTCCTCAGTAAAACCTCATCTGCTTATTTCCTATTTTACAGGTGGATTACTTCAGGGCATTTATTTTCTGACAGGAGTGAAAAGGTTCCTAACATGGCATAAGCACACAGTGCAGTTCAGAGGTGAGTTGAGCATAAATCCCACCTCCACTGCTAAATCAATGAAGGGTTTGTTTAAATGACTATTTTTAGCCAAGAAATATTGCTGCTTGAAAGGTTCTGCTTGGTCTGGGCAGGCTTGGTGAGGGATCAAGCTGTGTCAGTGGTGCTCAGAAGGGAAACTGAGGGAGCAGGACTACAGAAGCAGCCACAGGGAAAATCCCTACACTGTAGGCAGGCCACAGGACTATTAGCAAAGAAAGAGAAAGCAGAGCAAAGTCACTCTCAAAATGCTTAAGCAGTATTTGAGACAGAGAACATCAGTACCTTAGAGTTGTATGTCTCCTGACAAAAATAAAAAATAAAGGAATTACTCATAGTGTCCCAGCATTTAACTCTGAACAGAATAGAGGGAAAAGGGAAAACACAGTTTGGAATTTAACTTACTTCATGTCCAAATGTTCAAGGGACTCATACAGACACTGTCTAGTGAAACCAAAGTCACTAGTGCTGAAGAACCATGCTGATTTCAGCCTGTTCCAACAAAAACTAAGACTGTTCCCCTCCCCTGGCTTCACTATGAACTTTATATGGCAACACAGGAAAAAAAATTAAAAAAAAGGAAGAAAAAGCAGGAAGCAGAGGTTTTTATTGTGCAAACAGTATAAAAAGTGATCATCAGTCCCTCCCAGGTAAGTAAACTGTTATTTGCTTAAACCTGAGATGTGGAAAAGCTGAGTGTCAAAAAACACACTGAACTTCTAATTTTAATGAGCACTGTGCAGACTCATGTTTAGAAATAAACCCATAACATGCTTTTAGCCCATGTTAGATTGCAGGACAGGATATATTCTGAAAAGAATATAGTGAATTGTTAGTCACTTTAGAAACTGTGAAGGAAGGAAGCTTGCAGCTCTGTAGATATTTTGTCTAAGTGAATTCACTTGCTGGGGATTCTTCACAACTGCAAAGCACTACAACTGCTCATCTACACTGTAAGTAAGGAGAGAAAAGACCTCAGGTAGTCAGCACTGCCTAGTATCTTTAAGTACAACCTTTTCCACCCTAAGTCACCAGAGGAAAGTAAAAATAGGCTAATGGAAATTTTTTTTTTTTTTCAGTTTTATTTTCCTTCCAAGAGTTATTTGGGCATAGCCTAGTTACTCTTTAAATTATGACAGGGAACTGACACACTAGTAGAAAGTTTTAATACTAGAGTGCATTTTTAAAATAAAATAGTAATAATAAAAAAATATATTAAAAAAAAATATCTGGAGGATTGTCCAACTAAATTCCTAAAATCCAACTTTTTCCTCTTCTTCTGCTGTAGATCAAGTGTTATTAATCAGTGGTAGGAACATACCCCACACCTCAAAAATCAAAGAATTGCAGCACCATAACCAGTCTCAGATGGAATTTAACATCACATTTACAATTAACTACCCCAGGGCTCCTTTCCAAACTTACCATTGGATAATGCCTGCTGAAGCTCATTATCAGATATTATTCCACTCCTGTCTTTATCCACTCTGGAGGAAAAACAAAAGAAAACCCCTAAGCAATGTCTGATTGAACAGCTTCTACTTACAGAAGACTTCAGCTGTCCACCAGGTGAAGATTAATCTTTTCCAACTACCTGTGTTTTACTCTGTAAACCATTCACACTTAACTGCAAATGGAATGTGTGTCCTTCAGACTCACAGGACTCCTGGAACATGGTAAAAACTGCCAGACTTGCTTAGGAGTGGAGGCACACACCCACACACACTGCCAACAGCAGGCTTAGGGGCATGCTCCACACAAAATCTGAATTATTTGACAGAGATTATGACCAGCAGAGCTTTATTGCTTCATTCAAACTGTGGAACTCCACTGAATAACTACTTCAAAATGGTTTCCACTGGTTTCTCTTTCTCTGGAGGAGAATTTGGACTCCTGCTCTGTTCTTTCTGGACCCGTTAAACAGAAATGGCATCATCTTGGACCAGTTAATTCACAGATGACTCCTCTGAGAAGTGGGTTTACAGAAAGCTGCCACATTCCTGACCCACCTGCGAGGTACTGAGTAAAAACCAGCCAGTTTTAGGAACTCGGTGCTGTTTGTCTGCTCCTTAACCTCTTCTTGCTGTCACTTGAGTCACGAGAGATCCTCTGACTCATCTCCCAATAAAAATGGATCCAACGTAGGAATCCCCCCAGTTTCCTCAAAAGGACACAAAGAACTCCTTTAGCTTCTTTACTCCTCTGGTTTCAAGTGTATTTGAAAGCAGTCCTGCCATATTGATCCTCCAGATCCTCCTTTCTGAATTCTCAGGTTAAACACACCTTCAGCATGTTCAAGGTTACCTTCTTATGAATTACCCTTCCCTTGCTCTAAAAATCACAGCCAGGCTTACTCCTCCTCCAGCCTTTCTCAAAGCTCCCCCTCTCATTCCTCCCACAGGGGTATGACCCGCCCTGCAAGGCCCACGGCAGCGAAATCCTCCGCTGGACACGCGGGACAGGTGAACGACTCCGGGCACCTCCCAAACCCGCTCCCTCCCGATGCCACCTCAGGCAGCAGCAGCACCGGAAGGGCCTCGCTCGGCACCGCGGCGGCCGCCTCAGCGCGACGGGGCAGGGCGAGGAGGGGGAGCCCCGGCCCAGCAGAGCCCGGGGAGCGCCCCTCAGCCCTTCGGGGAGGCATGCGACGCGGATCGCCCCGCCGGGACCCGCGGGTAAGGGAAAGGAAAAGGCAGCGGCGGCCTCACCTCTGGAAGACGTTCCATAGGAACGAGGGGTCGGGCAGAGCGGCGCCGGCGCCGCCGTTGGGCCTGTACTGGTAGCCGGCCGCCATGGCCCCGCCGCCGGGCAGCTCGATCCTTCCTCCCCGCGCTTCCGCCACCGGCCGCCTGACGCAGCGGCCCTGACGCCCCGAGCTGGGCAGGCGCGGCGGCCCCGCCCCGGGGAATCCCATCGGCCGCTGCCACGGCGACGGGCCCAGCGGGGCGGGCCCAGCGGGGCGGGCCCAGCGGGGCGGGCCCAGCGGGGCGGGCCCAGCGGGGCGGGCCCCGTCCCTTGCCCCGCGTCAGGTGATGCGGTGGGGGGGCTCGCTGCTTCGCACGTTGAGGCCGAGCTTTGAGGAGGTCCTGAGGGCCTTTCAGCCTCAATCCCTGCCCCCTTCCTGCAATTGCTAGCAACAGTGGAAGGTTCCCTGGGAACTGGAGCTCCTCCAGACCTCCCTAAAACGCCTCATTTGCAGATGATGACTTGCCAGGGCATGCTTTCCCTGGCCCTGAGAAAGCCACAATCTTTGTTTTAGCCTTTGTTCAAACTGCCAGCCTTGCATGTGTCTCCTCCAGGGTAACAGGGAGTCAGCCAGAGCAGGGGAACAGCACAAGGTCTGGGTGTTTACAGACCAGACAAGATCTACCACCTCCAGCACGTTAATTAGAACAAATTAGGCTTCTGTCTTCCTTGTAGGAATCTCTGACACCTCTGTTGAGGTGCTAACAGATAATGCCTTCAGTGTGTTCATCACATCATTTAAAATTCATTATTTTCTAGTCATATTTTAGAATCAGAACAGATAATACTGAAAATCAACTTTAAGCACTGATCATGGAAACATCATGGAAATAAAAACCAGTATCTCACATTTCCAGAAAAATTATTAAATCCAGTTTATTCACACTTTGACCAAACAAAGATTTAAATCTATTGTAAATCTGTAAGTACACAAAGAATACATAGCTGGAGATAGCAATGGTTTAAATGAACTGGTGGTGAAAAAAATGTACCTTGTGTCTATTCACCCTATAATCAAATTGCACAAGAGCAATTTCATTCAGTCCCCCCAGTTAGGAAACTGATTTCATAATTAAGTTCTCTGCAATAAAACTATTTTACACCAAAGTAAGCACATACACAAAGTATAATGTGAAAGTGGATTGAGGATGTTAATACATGCTCAATGCAGTGCCATATACAGATGGGGACTTAGAATCCCTATTTTCAGAATTCCTGTGGAGGTCCTGGGGTATGGAGTATGTGGGTGGTAGAAACCCCTTCTTGCAACCTTGGGGGTTGGACTAGACCATCTTTAAAGGTCCTTTCCAACCCCAACCAGTCTGTGATACAAAGATAGTTCTAAAGGAGGCTGCTGAGGAATTGTAAGCAATGTATGTTAGTATATCCAGCACTAATACAGCTCTGTTGTTTGGGGTATAAATACCTGCACTGTGCAAACATATTCCATGAAAAAAAAAATGTATTTTCTAACAGCAAAAACAGCTGTAACAAATGGGTCAGTAAAAATCCCCCTGGGCAGTAGAAGCATCCTTCTGCAACCTTTACATCCTATTTCTGGTTCAATTTTTCCACATCCATGTCTTTAGAAAGAAACATGCCTACCAACTGTCAGTGGATATTGAACTTTACTCAAAATAGCATCATCAGATTTTCCCTCCAATATTTCTGTTGATCCCAGAACAAACACCATCAGTTATTTCAGGAGTTTTGGCACAGTCAGAGTAGGAACTGTAATTTCTTTAAAAATTGGCACATAGTTTGGATTTGGTTGGCTTGGACCTTGATCCAAAGTCTCAATGATGGTCTGCTTCATATCTCTGCTGGCATCACCTCTGACTGTCAGCAAAGCTGCAATGTGGTCATCCCTGCCAAAGGAAAAAAGGTAAAACCTGCATTAACTGGAGACTCTGCACAATTTTGTTGGAAATACCACTCAGCTGGCAATCCTTTCACTCAGTGTCAGTGTGTACTTTAATTTTTCATCCCTCCAAGTCACTCAGAACTGGCTTTTCCAGCTCAAGATACAGCACTATTTTGATTCTCTTGTGACTCTAAAATATATTTTATTTATATTAATTTGGGATATAATATATTTTATATCCCAAAACACAGACTGGAAGTATTTTCATTACTCCTTTGCTGCACCACTGAATACTTTATGTACCTCCTAGTCCAGTTCACATGCATTTTCTAATAGCATAACTTTTCATTAAGTGGCTACATTCTGAACTATTTTAAAATGTGAACACATTTACAATATTGTTTTAAAATCTACCCAAGACTACAAAGCACCATGTTAATCCATCTTTGAGGGCAAAGAGAATTACCTGATATCTGGGTATTTGCTGACTAAAGTTGAAACTTCCAGATAGAGCAGTGAAGGATCAGTTAACTTGATAACCTCTGCAATGGCCTCAATGATGTCACAGAGTCCTGAAGTGTCCTCTCCAGAGCCCTGCAAGATGAAAAGCAGAAATCCCCCAGCAATATCTATAAATACTCATTTAATTAGTATTTTGTCCAACATTCTTGAATTCACAAAAAAAGCTGAATCTCCAGACATTAAGAAAACAAATTATTTGTGAACTGTCACCATAAGCCTCTTTCCCTGTTCCTCAGAGACCCACCTTCAGAATATCAGTAAAATCATCTTACAAACAAAATGCTGTATTTACCCACAAGGTGATTCATTCCAGTGTTTTAACCTTTGCTAATTTTCCAGCATAATTTCAGAGTAACTGATGTCAGTGCCAGATCTCTTCTGAAACATGACTTGATATCAGGTCCTGCATTAGCTTCCTTGGAGTCATCTGGCCACCAAGGCAGCTTTCAACAACTGATCAGCTAAACTGTAATACCTGCTTAACCTCTGGGCTATTTTAGTGCTCTTGGTTCCAGGTATCTGGTCCTGACAGTATGATATAATATAATATAAAATATATAAAATAATAATTAAAAAACATAATATATAATAAATAAGAAGATTTACTATTTATTAAGGCCTATCTTGTACATTTTTTTTCCCCAAATACCTCTTTTGGCCTGTCTTTTCTACTTGCACTGCACTTTAAATGAGGTCAACAGTATGTAAATTTTTTTGTTTTGTTTTATCTAAATGAATATACTACATGCTTCTTAGGTAGCAACTGCACCTGTCCAATGCAGTACCTGCTGCCATTTCTTCCAGCCAGGAAAAGCCCTTTTTTTTTTTAAAAAAAAAAGAATATTTTTAAACCAACAACTGCTTTTTTCTTTCACTTACTACTACAAATTCAGGATGCCTATTATCTCTGGGAGGAGATATATACTCAAATATATAGTCACCCAGACTTTTGGAGACACACAGATCTAACTCTACCCATTTTCCCAAGTAGCAAACATAAGCTGGTAGTTTGGAATAAAGCACAACAACATCACCCAAAGCAAATACTTACAGCTGCAAGCTTCTTGAACAGAAACCTGAACTGTTCTGCTTCTTTGATCATTCTTTCTGCCCCTTCTTTTCTTTCTTCTGCATTCTTGAAAGATATCCTTTTCAACATGATTGCTCTGATGTATTCCACCACCACTCTCCTGTGTGCCTCAACAGTCATTGTCTGAAAGAAAAGGAGGTGATGCCAGTGATAGCTGCACACACTGCCATTCTTTTCAGTCTTTGAGCAACTATTAGGTTTTGAAATGTCCATTTGCACTCAATCAAAAATCAGAAACACCAGAGTTTACTAGGTGGTTGCTCAAGGGAGGATCCTTTTTAAGACTACCTTTTAAGCACTGCTGCTTAGTAAGGGTTTGTTCAGAGACCTCACCTCTATTCTGATCTTGCCAGCTTCAAGTATTTCCTAAATCTCAGGGGAGCATTTAAGACATTAACTACACAAAACCACTTCCAATCAATAAAGGATAAACCCAAGAACATTAAAAATTAAAGGATAATAAATCCAAATATCCTTTGACAGACCACAGGTAAGAAACAATAAAACCCCACAAACCACCAGCACCAAAAAATCCAACCAATCCATCCCCCCCACCAACCTAACTGAGCACATTATGCTGCTGGAACAGCACTTTAAACATGATTTATGCATTTCTAACTCTTTATGGCTCCTATTTTACCATGCCTCAGTGTACATATTAAATGCATATTCTTTAATTCCTAGTTTTATTAAAAAACAGAAAAAAAAGGGCAGGACAGCAAAACTAGTTTTAGAAGAGCTAATTTTATCTCACCACAAACTTAAGCAAAAAAGTACAAGCTTGTAATGATAGAATTAACATGTCAATACATTTTCTGGGCTAAGTCCTGCAATTGTGATATGGATTTAACAATATTAACAATATTACATGGCTGTGAACAAAAAAAGGGGAGAGAAAAGTATTTGATTGGGATTATTTTATTTCTAGTGATGAATCAATTCCAATTCTGAATGCCACTGAGTGTTCAGAACAATATTCAGAGTACCTCAGCAAGGTGTCATATAATAGTTTGCACCTACCTTTTTGTAAGGCTTTTTTATCTTTGCAAAATCATTGAAATAATCCTCCACAGTGACACAGATAGTCCCCACTGCATTGGACCCCATCAACCACTTCTTGGTCATCAGGTCGTTGAGATGAGGCTACAAAGGTAACAAGCAGAACAAATTTCTGACACTTTCATCATATCAGCAGAGTTAGAACAAAACAGGGAACAGTCTGAAGTGTTGTGCATTTCTGAACTACACTCCTGCAAAAAAAAAAAAGAGCTGATGATTCCAATTGACATAGGAAGCACTTTGAAACTGCTGTGATAATTCAGTTTCATTTCCACAACCTTCCTGTGCCTGTATCAGACTTGGTGGCCTGTATGTTTCTCCTGATTCTACATGAAAAGATGGAATTCTTAAACATGGAAATGTATCAGTCAGAAAGGGCTTGCTTTTAGTCAGTTAACTATCTTAACTGTAGGTGTACTGCACCTGTACAAAGATCAGAATATCCACAGCAGTTCACAAACAGCTCTTAAAACTCAACCACATGAGTACAATTTGCTAGAAAATATTCACTATATACAGATCATTTGTCTGTAGTCATCTGTGAAACAGAATTAAACCACCTTTCAGGTCTACAGGCCAACTCTATCAGAACAATATTCACATTTACTGTCATTTTGCTAGCACACCACATAGAAAATATTTTTAGCAACCACAAGGCTTCGTAACTACTTAATTCTCAGATTTTTCCTTGCAAAATACTGCTTCTGCTTTCTTGAAGAAAAAAAGTTCTAACCTCTAAGTCCATGAAGACTTCATCTAGCAGGCTAGAGCATCCTTCTTTGGCAATGATGTCTAAAGTTGCATCCATGTTTGTATGACTGCTTGACAACGTGTCTTCCATTTCCATTTTCAAGTATTTTCTTTTTAGACTGATTATAGATTCTCTGTGATAAATAACAATGCTTGTCATCATCCAGTGATGCACAACTGCATTGCTACTCAATTTTCACACAGAAAGACATGTATGTACTAGACAGTCTTATGCTTGCAAGGGGAAAAGAATGCCTTCTGCTTGCTTTGGAAGCCTTAATTTACTCTCCAGCATGATTTTTAGGCTGATCAGCCTGGGATACTCACATGCTGGTTACAAACTACTGCTGATCAGTAGGCTTGAGAGTGGCAGCAGATGTAGATGAGCATGTTTTTCATTTGCATCATTTGTCTTACTTATATTTTTCCCTTTATTTTTCCTAATTTTTATTTTGAATACAATTTATTACTATTCTTTTATTTCAATGACTAAACTGTTCTTAACTCACAAGTTTCTCAGTTTTACCTGTTCTGTTCTCCACCCTGCTAGGTGAAATGAGTGAGCTAGAGACTGGCTGGTGCTTCATTGCCTGGGGTTAAACCATTTTTTCTTTGGCAGGGAAATTCTTGGAATAAGAAGTGGATTTTCACTGGTGAGGGGCAATGGCTTGGCTTGCCAAGGGAAGGAGTAACCACAACATCCACTTCTTAAAACAGGTAATGTATTTAAACCTGTTGTCTTGCTTTAGTCAGCTAAAGTATCTGAAACCCTCTACCTCAAGAAGATAGAGACTTACTTAAAGGTTTGACAGTTGTTGATGACTGCAATCATGTATTGAACATAGCACTGGGGATACTGACGATTTTTGAGGTGTTCTTCTTTATACAACTGTGCTTCATCTTTGTACCTGAAACAAAGAAGGAGTGGCATTGAACAGACAAATGTGTAAGAACTTAAATGCAGCTCTAGGATCAATGCTCTGTAAGGGGCTGTCAGGCATCTAGAAGTATTTTACAAAGGGCTGGTGGCTTATAAATAAAGATATACAATTTTATTTTTANTTTGCTCAAACATCTAAGTTAAAAATAGTGTGGTTATAAAGAGAGGCCTTTATCAGTGGTATTTCAACAACAGAACTCCTGTTTTGGAGGCTCTCACTACCACCAGCTCTAACCACAGAAAATTTCATCACTCCCTCCCACCCCTCTATTCCCCCAATATCCACATTCTGCTGCTGCAGAATAAACCAAATTCTCTGATACCTGAAAAACAATAGCTGGGAGTGTAGTCTGATAGTACCCATCCTGATCTGCTTCTGGTTCAGTTTCTTTTATCCAGTCTTTTTTATCTGTCTCCAGGGCTTTTCGTAGCCAGCCAATGATGTTAGACTGCATTCAATGAAGAAACCAAGAAAAAGAGAACATTTTAATTTTAAAATGCCCAGTATTCAGCCCTTTCCATAGTGAAGAGTGGCACTGGAACAGGTAATGACCACTCTTGTCATCCCTACACCATGTAGGTGTAGACTTAATGTAGGAATATTATTATGTATGTGCTTGTATTATTACTCACAGTGAGTGTTGACATGTACTTGCTGAGAAGCTGCTCTACCACATTCTGTGAAATCAGAGGATTCAGAGAATTTACATCCACTTCAGGAGACAGTTCTGAATTTCCCATCATCTCTGGACTGAGTTCCAAAAACAAGACACAGCAGATTAGTCAAAAAATAAAATAAAAGGGGAATGAACTTGTCTCCTTATTGGTGCTGCACCTCTCATATCCTGCCCAGCTATGGAAGTATGCATTAGTGGCTATCCCTCATTGTTCCTAGCAGGGGGAAAAGCAGGAGAACTTCACAGTGTGGAGCAAAGCACAGGTTTCAGAGGAGAAAATGAGTCTTAAATCTCATATAAAAATTCTACAGAACAGTATTCTACCTATTTGCTTTATGGTATTATACTCTAAACCTATCCAGCATCCAATTTGCTGAATTAGTGAAACTGAACAACTGAAGACAGCAGAGGTTCTGGGTCAGTGCCAGCTATTGAGAACAGGATTACAGCCATGAGCCACAGAGAGACTAGCCTTCACTTTTTCCCTAACAAATCAGTTGCTCTAGTAACTGCAAAAACTCAGCAGTTGCCAATTCAGATGTTTCCATTCGGAGGATTAGAACAAACACACACAACAATGCTTCAATTATTCCTGCAAATCACACAGCTCAGAAGAAAAGCATTTCAGAGTACCACAGGAGACAACCTGTAAGCAGAATTCCTTCTAAATAAACAAATCACCACTGAGTTCTGAGAGAAAACCTGAAGGAAGTTAATACATTCTTCCAATTTAACAGTAATGAAGCAACTGAAACAGTCCCAAGCCCTGTAAAAAAGAACAGTAGTTAACCACACGATTTTTTTGGGCCTGTGGCCAAAAGCAAACATTTTGTTTCACACCCATAAACTCTGTTTTTTCCGTTCTTCCCAATCTCTCACCAAACTGGCACACAAATCTGAGGTGGCTGCAGCTTCAGGAAGCTCTTTAACTGCATTAAAGCTTTTTAAGTTTACAAAGCAACACGTATTAATCAGAAAAGCAAGCAGGTTTAACACACAAACAGGGCTTTCCGTGCTTACTCTCAGCTCCTGCTAAAAGAAACGATGTGGGGACCTCACCTTTTGTAGGTATTTAGAACCCAGGTCAGAAGGCTGACGATTTCATTTGCTTCCAGATCCTCTGCAGCAAGCTCCTGCATGCGTGTGGCCAAAGCCTGGTGGTACATGCTGAGCAGCCTGTTGAAGATGTCATACTGTGGAGGGAAGCACTGATCCAGCAGGGTTTTGGCCACCAGGAGGTCGTCCAGGACGTACTTACGGATGATTTCCAGGTGGCGCACCAGCCACATTTTGTCAGATTCTCTGGTATCTGCTTGAGTGCCTTCAATCCGTGTGCTCACAGTTCTCTCCAAAATGTTGAACATCTTTTCCTTCCACTTCTTGGGCCTGCCAGGAGGAATAAAGCCAGTCTGCTTCTTGCGGTCCAACATGCGCCTGTCGATCTTCTCCTCCCTCTCGATGATCCTGACGACGGAGACCAGCAGGGTGGGGTCTCGACGGACCGTGACCAGGGATCTCTGCACCACCATCCACAGCTGCTTGGCCAGCTCCTCGGAAAGCTTCTGCATGTCCCCAAAGTAGGTGTGGATGAGGTTCATGTCGTGGGTGTTTTTGCTGTCCATGCGGTACTGCTCGTACATCAGGTTATCCCGGGAGCACTCCAGATCCATCAGCTTCCGATGGGCCTGCAGGAGCTCCCCGCGCTCGATCAGATCCTGGGTCTCCCTGACTATCTCTGGAACTGAAAGGAAGGGGCAAACAAACACATAAATTGATTAAAAATCAAGCTACAAAGACTAAACATGAGACAAAGCGCTGGGAAACAAGCTGGAGGAGCTGGTGTCATTCTTTTGAAATACTCTAAACCAGTTTCCTTCAAACGATACAAAAATTGTTAGCACCTTCTATATATCTCTGTGCATGATTAACTATAATGCTCTGTTTTGATCAGAGGTCACACAAAGAGCACAGTCCCAACAGAACATTATTTCCTTTCTCTCCCTTTCCCTCCCCTTATAAAAACAAACAAACCAACCAAACCAAATAAACAAAACCCCATCAAGTTACCATGAAACCAGGGGCAGAACCAGGCTGCTTCTGTCTTCTGCAAAAGGCTTTCAACTTGCCTCACTAAAAGTCACTTACCCTGTTGTTGTAAGTAGAAAAGTCCTAGCAAGGAATTCCCCTGATTCAGGATGGAATGGAATGTGTACCAAAAAGGTATCAGAAGAACAGAGGTAATTTCTCATTTTCTTTACCATTACAGTACCCATATCACATCACATCAATCTCCTATAATTTGGAAAACATTTACAGCAGCACAGAGGTGCAAGGAAGAAGTGTCTCCCATGCATAAGGTATTTATGCAGCAGTTGGTTTCTGTGGCTGTGCTGATTCTGAAGCAATAACTGTGCAGAGCTGAAACTGAATTTCAGGTCATTTATACTTAATGCTTGTAACACTAATGGAAATCCTTGAGGCACCTGACTTGTGTAGGAAAAACTGCCAGGGAATCTTTTCACTGCTGATCTTACTGTTTCATATTTTGTCTTTGTCTGCTTTAAAGTTCTTGACATTACCTGACAACCTTACAGCTGTTAGTACCACGTTAAAGTGCTTTTAGTGTGTGATGGATTCTCAAGCACCATTAGGTTACCTGAAAAGATGTTTTTGAGATTCTCTACAGCAGCTGCCAGCTGGCTGTGTTGCACTACAGCATCCTTAACGTCCTTGAGGTTTTCTATGGTGTTGATGCTCTGTCTCCAGTCCTTGTTGACATCTATCAATGACTGCTGAATGTCCTTTACATCATTCAGTGCATTGTGCAGTTGACTTAAACCTGTTCGTACTCCATCCAACTGTGACTGGATTGCTGCCTTAAAACACAAAGAAATAAATGGTGTTCATTGTTTTAAATTCTGTATCTTCAGTATTTCTCAATAATTAAAGTATCAAACATTTTCAGAGAAAAACAAACAAACAAAACCAAACTGAAAGTAATACTAACTGAAAGTTACCAGAAATGTAATTTACAACTTAAGAATTAAAAAAAAAAAGGCATGTGCACACAGTATAAAGTTTGTATAGTATGTACAGATTCACAAAGCATTCTATTGAATCCATTACAAACTCTGACTGGCAAATGAAACATTCACAAAAAAAACATGTAATTCTACAGTATTCTTCAAGAAAAAAAATAAAATTCCTCTGGCCTGTGACATCTGAAAGAAAAAAAAAATAAGGAATTCAGTCAAAACAAAACAAACCACACAAAAACTCACTTTGAGTGATATTTCAACACTGAAACAACAACCAAACCAACAACTACCAGATTATTTTGGGATACAGAGAAGTTAGTGATGTAGATCTCTTATCACAGCTGACACTTGAAATAATGGCTCTTCAAATAGACTCTTAGTCCTGAATATCAAAGCAGATCACATCCACAGCATGGTTTTTATGTATTTTTAAAAAGCTGTGCCTAAGAGATTAAACCAGGCAAATGGAAGATAAAAATGGAAATACCAGACTTCAAAGAACAAGGCAAGATGGTGAAAACTCAGTTGCACATCTCAAGGACCTGAAGTAACTAGTGAAGAAATGAGGTATTCATGGTTTTGCTGAGCCCAAAACACATCTGTTGCCATACTTTTAAGGCCAGAAAGCTTGGGCAGTCGTGGAACTTTTTGTCTGAGACTAGAAGCCAAAGAGGAAATCCTGGTAACTACGAACAACATTTATTGTGTTTTAAATGGACTGGGAAAGTCCCAGAAAAATGAAGTGATTTTTAAGCTACTGCTATTTATGTACTTCCAAAGTATGACCTGCTGATTTTATTGATAAAAATGCATTTTCCTGTCAGACTCAGTACAATTAAGCAGTGTTAAGGCATTTTTATACAGTATCTATCTACAGAACTGCTGCATTAACACATTTTTCCCTTACAGGAACTGAGGTAATGAGAATCTCAAACATTCAGTATCACACTCAAACACAATCTTCTGAAGCAGACCATAAAGTACTTTAAAAATCACATAACTACTCAATGTTCAATACTTCTGATTTGGTATTTCAACTTCTTCTGAGGCAGAGCTTCCTAGTATTATATATTCCAAATTTTGCCTACTTCACTTTTGCAGAAACTTGCTCATGTTAAACTTTGGACTGCAGAGCCCAGAAGTAGCAGCCTACAGTACTAGCTGCTGCTTATCCACTCAGCATCTCACAGTTCCACTGCCAACCCCCAAAAACACTGCTTCACTGACTCCCAGCAGTCTCATACCTGAGGCAGGTGAGTTTGACACAGTTTAAAGTAGTTTTTCCTCTAAGGATTTATATAACACAGGAAGAAACACACAGAAGGATGCAAGAAATGGACAGAACTAAATATTTGGGAGATGATATAGAGAGAGGAGGATAACCAACTGCAGGAGATACTGCTTTTTTTTGGGCAGAACACCATTCCAGATCTCTGCTGCTTCATCCCTGTGACACAACTATTACCCTGGTTTTCTACTCTTCAACCTGGATTGACCTGATTATCTTGACCCACCTAAAGAAAATTATAGCAAAAGTAAAAGCATATCCAGCCAGAAAGCAGCACAAACATGTTCACACTCAAAGATTTTCCATGTTATCATTTACATAGATGAAGCAGCTGTTTTTCAGCTGTAATCCAGCTTGAGAAGTCAGCAGCTCCTCACACTGGTGGCCCTGATGACTCTGTCTCTCCATCTTCCACAGCAAACATACCACTGCTTAATACACAGGGCATCTCTTACCTCTCTGTAAGACACCTTGCTCTCCATCACCATCACTAACCATCTCCTGCCTAGGGTGCATCCTTGAATGGATTAAGGGGTGCTGAACTATATTTCTGACCATCTGTGGATGACTTAAAGGTAACTTCAGGAAAATGACAAGGAAACTATCTATAAAGTGGATTTAGGCACTTATAAAACTTCTGTGCTCAGCCAGCACTGTCTATAGAAGCATATATATATCTAATATATTATATTATAAATATATATATATATAATTATATTATAAATAGATCACAGTAACCAAACAACTGATCCACTATTAATAGACTCTACTACATGCTTCCTGCTTTACATCTGAAACAACCAGTCCAAGTAATCAGGGCAATTTCTCTTTCTGTGTTACACACAAAAATTAGGACATAATTTGCTAACAGATGTTATCACTGCTAAAGAAGATGGACTCTTTTCTACTTCAGGCAGACTCCTACAAAGAAAGACCTATCAAATAGCTGTAAGAGAAATAGCTGTAATAGAAACTCATCCAGCAATATAAGATTAGATGCAATGTATACCAACCATTTTGATCTGGGAAACAAAAAAACCCCAACTATTTCCCAAATTGCTTTAAGGGTATACTCTTAATTACTTAATACAGCAGATTAAAATGACTGTAAAAAAAATAAAATATTGAAATATTAGATATTAAAATAAAATTATTTTAAAATAAAAACAATGAAGTCAAGAGCGACAGGGATGTGACAGAGTTCAGTATCTTCCATTACAGCTCATGGCTTCAAACTGGATGAAAACATGGAATAAAAAAACCCAAACAAACAGAAGGAGAACACTCTTGCTGTGCCACAAACACTCATGTTGGTCAGATTGTGTACCTTGAGTCGAGCTTCCACGGAAGCCTTCTTGCGAGCCTCTCTCCGGCGATACTGCTCCACTTTATCCAGCTGGTCAGGTCGCTGCAGCATCCCTGCTACTCTCTGAACTGCTGTTGCCACTGCTTCCCTGTCTGTTTCCTCCATCCTCAGCAGCACCTCAAAACGCCTTCATCATCTAGCAGTACTGAAAAATACAAGTTTTAGAGACTCTTATTTCCTTTGATGGCTGCGTGTCACGAAGTTAGTTACTGGAGAAGTCACTTTGAGAGTTAAAACAGGACAACTTGATGGATGCATCACCAGACTGAATGATAAAGAAAAATAAACAGAAATCTACAAGAATTGAATTTAAATCACTTAACTGTTTCATTAGTGTACCTGAGCTATTCTCTGGTTACTGTTTTTGCATTTGCCTTGCTCTCTGCAATTAAAAAAAAAGGTAATGACAAAAGGAAAAAAGGTAATACAGCAAATTTTCATCTATAAACCAGATTCTATCTCACCCTACATTAGGTCTGCCTGTTGCAAGGGGAATGAGACAAGCATAAAGGAGTTTTGGAGCATAGCTGTGGAAGCTGTAAACCCAGAGACTTGATGCTAAAGCACTTCCATTTAGACTTCTGATGTTTATTTTTATTTCCAAATTATTTCTACAGTTAAATTTATGTCTCACTTCACCTCCTCAGCTGTGCAACAATATCCATCCCTTCCCTACTGATGGCCTGGGTAGTTCAAATATTGCTTGATTTCCTACTCTGTATCTCAAGGTATCTCTTCCTACCTTGCAGGATCTATTCCTACCACTCACATTTTTGAATGAATACGCTGATTTTGTTTAACCCAACCCATTTCCAAGCTATAAGGACTTTATCTCCAAAAAAAAGAAAATAAATTCAATTTTACTACAGAAATGGTAGTAAAATAGACAGTTTTAAGCTGAATTACTACCTTTATTAACCATTCCAAATATGCTCTA
The DNA here is from genome assembly GCA_013401355.1 of Ceyx cyanopectus. Taxonomy (NCBI): domain Eukaryota; kingdom Metazoa; phylum Chordata; class Aves; order Coraciiformes; family Alcedinidae; genus Ceyx; species Ceyx cyanopectus. Next base: position 18,097 of record VYZU01019402.1, on the reverse strand, counting down.
TAGAGTCACAATAGCATCAACCCACACGGGCATCACACAGGCACAGTAAATAGACCTAATGAAGAAATTTAGCATCCAGAACACCACGATGTGCTAACCTACTGTGGCAGGCAGGCTGTTCCCCGACTTCTAACCATTCAAAAGGAAAAGTAAACGTGAAGAACCCACGTCAGCATTAAACAGGGGCTGGGACGAGCCCACAGAAGCCAAGCCCAGACCCTCCCCGGGCAGCAGGCGAGGTTGCAGCCCCGCTCCGCCGACCTCTTTCGGCCAGGGCACGGACCCTCGAACGGCGACAGCAGCAGCGGCGGCTCGACACCTCCTTCGGCCTCACCATGACGAGTCTCCCCGGAACACATCGGCCCGGCCCGCCCCGCTTCCCCCGGCCAGGCTCGGGGCGCTACAGCCCAGCGACAGCGGCGGGAGATGGCCCGCCCCGAGCGGAGCGCTAACGCGGGGCCAGCAGCGAGGCCAAATTCCCCGCAACGAGGCCAAACCCCCCGCAACTGCTACTTACCGGCTACCGGCCGCCCCCCGGGAAGGTGCTGACAGAGGCGGAGCGCATGCGCCCAGGCTCTCCGCGGACACCGCTCGGACGCGCCGGCGCAGAGCGATCCCCTCCCGCCGGCGGTGGTGGCGGTTCCCGGTGCGCATGCGGGATGGGGGGGCGGGGGGGGGCTCCCTTACCTGCGCATGCGGGATGGGCTCCCTCACCTGCTCGTTCGGGATAAGCTTCCCCACCTGTGTTTGCGGGATGGGCTCCCTCACCTGCGCATGCGGGATGGGCTCCCTCACCTGTGCGCCGGAGCCGCTGCGCCTGCGCCGCCTCAGGGTGCGGTGGGCGCTCAGTGTATATAAAGTCCCGTGAAAGAGCTGCCTCAGGCACCGTTGTTGGGTTTCCCTCATGAGCTTTGTCCCCGTGTCTAGGGTTTGCTGCGAGCGGGCTTGCGGTTGCCCGTGGTGCCTCATCTCTCGCCGTAGCGCGGTTTGAGTTGGGAGGTACTTTAAAATTCATCTGGGTGCATCCTTTCTGCTCCGTGCTGGGACACCTCACCGGGTTGTTCAGGGACTCCGCCATCCTGGGCTTAAATGCTTGCAAGGATGGAGCATCCACATCTTCCCTCTAATATGTAAGGGGAAGCGATAGTAATTTGAAAAGACGAGCCGCTTTGCAATTAGCTCCAATGGGAAACGGGGACAGACGACTCGCCTCCTGGGAGCTGTGTTGTTAGCTGGTTTGTGTAGGGGTTGCCATAGCAGCTGCCAGCAGCTCCGGCTGGCCAGGCAGAGGGCAGGCTTCAAAACGCACCTGAGGTGAAGCGAGGGGTTCCCCGACACTCTGTGCCCAGCACTTTGCTCTGAGACCTGCAGCTGCCGTGTGAGAAGGAGTCTACCCTGCCCTCAACGTGTGAGTTCCCCCCTGCAGCAGTCTAAGCAGAGAGCAGCGACAGTTATTCCATTAGAAATAAAGTTTTGGTAATGGACAGCTTCAAAGAACCTTGTATAATTTTGTAAAGTGCTTAGTCTCAATTTAAATTAGCAACCAAAGCTGGGGAATTACTCTTTTCCTTGCTAGCCTGTCATATTGGTGCCCTAACAAACAATATTGAAGGCATGGTTGGTTGGTACACTGTCCAGTTGTTTTCTGTGTTGTTGATTTAGTTTGGTTATTGTGTGGTGAAGATGGAGGAGACTGAGCTATGGGGAAAAGCTGAGCCCTGTTCCTCTCCTGGTCAGACTGCCACACAGCTTTCTTCCAAAGCCAACACTGATCTCTCTCCGCCTCTCGTTGTGATAAGAAAAGGTAAGGAGAATATAATAAGTACTTTGTGATTTCTTTGTCGGGGAAAAAAAAATTGCAGGAGCCAAATGAGAAACCAGATATGAAATAGACTAAGTTTATAACTTACCTAATTAGTGTCCCTCACCTTTATAAATAAACATGTACATATAAACTAACAAAGGCACTTATATTTACATATATATAGGTGACAGAGCAGCTAATAATGGGCACTATTTCCAGGCACATGAAAGACAAGAAGGTGATTGAGGATAGTGAGCATGGATTCACCAAGAAAAGAAATACTTGACCAAATGAATTGCCTTTTGCAGTGAAATGATTAGCTTGGTAGAAGGGGGAGAGTCCAATGGATATGGTCTGCCTTTTCTTCAGTAAGGCGCTTGATATTCTTGTTGAGAATGTTTTACTGTGCCCCTGAAGGCAAATTAAACATTAGTGCTGAAATATAAATAAAAATGCACTAGATGGTCCTACTGCCATAACCAGTTCTGTAAGCAGTCTGCAAAGAGATGTCATGAGACTTAAAGGGCTTCAAAAACACTCAGGGAGGTCTAAACAATCAACAGAAGCTAGTTGCACACTCTAATGATATATGTCATGGCTTTATTGCTGATTTTAGCAATCTTTGTTCTTCAGGTATTCTGTGTGCTCAAGTTGTCTTGCAAGTCTCTGCAAGTAGCAAGCTGGTCAGAAATACACGAGGGTGACAATTGGTGTTTATGTAAGGAAGTAACAGAGGAGGAATAACTGAGTGACATTAGCAAATTTGAAAAGTGACACTGTTTCAGAGCCTCTTTTTTTTTTTCCCAGAAGTGATTTCTGGAAGCCAGAGCCTTAATTTACTTTTTCTGACACCTACTGCCAGCAGTAAGGATTGTTTACAATTGAGCTTGAGATAAAAGCCATTCTAATATATCTTTTTCTCCTAAGGGATTATAAGGATTTCTGCTGAGGCACGTGTATCTTTTTCTTCTCAAATATTCCTTTTCATGTCTCATTTTTCCCAGCCTGAGAAGAGGTTAACCAGCAGATATTAAGACACAACACTGCAGGTCTTGTAGATTTATTAATTGTGCATACATCTGAATAATTAGAGCTTGTCTCTTCTAACTAGACACAGAAAGTAAGCATCGTAGAGGTGGAGGGGACCTTCAGGCAAGGAACACTGAGCTAGTATCTGCTGTCACAGGATCACCTTTGACTGCTGTTCTTCCAGTGAGTGTTTTCATGCTAAAATAAGTGGTAACTCAGCTGCCTTTTGTCTGTTAAATTTTCATCTATACAGATATTTATTGAAGTCTTCACTGACAAAAGCTTGGAGGGTGCTGAATTCCCTCAGTCTCTGTTAATTACAAGGAAAAAGACCAGTGATCCACTCACAAGGGTGTGTATATATATATATATATACACACAGTGTTAGGTAACTTACATTCTGTGCTCACAGTGTGCTTTGCTGGGAATTTGTTGTGGATTTTTGTGTGTGTGTTTGTTCATCCACTGATTAATTCTCTTTCTTTGCCAAGGTGAAAGTTAATATTAGTTAAGAATATTTGAATAATATTATGTTGCATCAGGGAGGATGTATACAGAGCAAGAGATCCAGCTGTTGGTATGGAAGCCAGAGATGATGAAAGACTCGTGTAGATGAGCTGGGACATACATGGGGGAAGAAGGAATGGTGAATCGGAAAGGATGTAGCTTTTAGAGACATCAGAATAGTACTGATCAGCTCCTACAGATATCCAGGCATTCCTCAGTTGAAGAGGCTTGGGTTAGAGACCAGTTGAGCAGACTGGACATCCACAAGTCTATGAGCCCTGATGGGATACACCCACGAGTGAGGAGGGAGATGACAGAGATGGTCAGTGGAGCAGAGTCTGGCTGGAGGCCTGTGACTAGTGGAGTCCCCCAAGGGTCAGTACTGGGTCCAGTGTTATTCAATGTATTCATNAGCAGCTCTGGAGAAAGAGCCCTGGGGGTCCTGGTGGACAGGGGGTGACCGTGACTCGACAATGCCGCCTTGTGGCCAAGCAGGGAAATGGCATCCTGGGATGCATTAGGAGAAGTGTGGGGCACCTCAGCAGTGTCTGTCAATATGTTAAGGGTGAGTGTAGGGAGGATGGAGCCAGACTCTGCTCAGTGCCATCCAGTGACAGGACAAGAGGCAATGGGAGTCAGTTGGAGCACAAGAGGTTGAGGGGAAACACAAGGAAGAACTTTTTCCCAGTGAGGGTGCCAGAGCCTGGAAGGGGCTGCCCAGGGAGGTACAATTTTTTAATGCTTCTGCATGAAGTAGTTTAGTAAGTCAATTTCAAGATCAACAGTGAGGAACAAGAATTTATAACAAACTTTTATTTTCTAGGCAGTTGGTAAGAAAAACATAGTACTTTCCAAGGAAACTAAGAAAGAAGTAGCCAATCAAGCTGAAGTCAACAAAGAGGAGAGAAGAGCTCTGATAGATGAACGATACAAGTATTTGATATCAAGATTAGCAGATGGGATAGGCTTAAGTGAGCAGCAAGTGGAGGAGGCCATTATTTCTGATGAGCAGGTAAATGTAATTCAATTGGTTTTATTTCCAAACTTTCCAGTCTTTCAAAACTACTGTGCAATTAACTACAATTTTAACTTTTTTTTTAGTTTCAGCTTGTAGAACAATTCTTTGCCCCTAGTGGACTTAAAAAGTTGCTCTTCTTTTACCAAGATATATTGCAGGTATGTTTCTGTTACTAATTCTTCAAATATGAAGCTGCATTTAAAAAAAAACCCGCACATTTTAAAAAACAACAATTAAAAAAAAACCTCTACGTTTGGTTGTTGCAAAATTCAGAAAACTTTAAAAGGGACTTATTTGCCAATAATAGTACAGCCTAGATAAGTTAAAAGAACTTAGGAGTGTTAGTGAAATTGCTTAGAGACTGCACAGCACAGAACCAGCTCAGCTGTCAATACATTTTCATCAGTTTTTCCTTTCTCTGGGACTGTGTGTCTGCATTTTTCTGAGATGAACGTGTTGTTCTCCCACTTAAATCAAGATGAAACTAAAACTCTGGAAATTGCTTTCCTTAACTGACAAGCCAGAAATAACTGCCCAGATTGGGTTAAGTGAAGAGTTTAATTTCTGCATTTGGTTTTGGTTTATTTTAGTCTCGTTAATCATTATGTTTTGTTGCAAAAGCAGTGTGGGATAAAAATAAGTGTCTCTGATGGAAAGTATGAATGCCATCTCTAGCATCTTTCACCCCATTTGGATGAGTCAAGAGGTCTCATTAAATGGATCTGTCAACAGTTTGATTTCAAGCATATTGGAGATGGGGAGATTGCTCAGGAGAATTGTCACACATTCTTGCTGTTTCACATCCAGTTTTGGCCATTCTTTTTGAGACAAAATACTGCCCAGGGCAGATTGTTGGTCTCCACCAAGGTGACATATTCTTACCAAGATTTTTCCAAGATCCTTTCTTCAGTGCTGCTCATTCCTCTTTTTCACCTTGGTGAAATGATGTTCTCTTGAGACTGAGCTTAGGGGTTAGAAGATGCTGAGCTGAGGAGGAATTGGAGAGCCACCACTGTTGTATTTCACACATTTAGTATAGCAGGAGTGGAAAACTTGATGTTTTAAGAGGCTTCTCTTCAACTTCAAAGAGAATTAGACCTGCAGGCTTCTTCCACATCAATTTCTGTTACATTCATATAAGTTTCAACAGATTGTTTTCCAAAGTGACAGAAAATTAAAGGGAAGCCAGTCTGAGGCTTAAACTTTTTTGTTACTTCAGAGGAAGAGGTTGTAGATGCATCTCAGTGGAATGAGACCAGCACTATCTGGGCTTCAGAGTTTAGTTATAATTCACATATTCAAATAGGATGAGGTATTTATATTATAATAATTTTTATTTTATTAACCTTTTTTTTTAATCATTTAATTGCTAGCAAAAGTCAAATGCATCACTGAAGTCAGATGGCTCAACGAACAGTTATCTTCAGAAGAAGTTATTTATCACCATGGGTTTTACTGAGGTATGGTTGAAAAAATAATTAGATGGCAGTTGAAAAGTAAAATATTGAAATAATGTAATATAATGCCTAAGCATTATTCAGAAATAGAATTCAGAGTAGTAATTAAAACTTCTGATTAATTTTCTTTCGATCTCTTTTAGGAGGAATTGGGTGTACCATGTACAATTTTCTTTGAATAAGGCATGGTGATATCTTTTTCATTTTGGCCTGATTGGCTTATATTAACACTTTTGCATTAGAAAATGCATAGCTGAAGAATTCTTCCTTGCTTTCAGAGCAGAAGTGAGGTTCATTCCTCTGCCAACTGAACCAACTGAACTGCTTTTCAAATTTATGGTTGAATTACTATTAGATGTAACAGATTAAAAATAAATATTGCAGCAGTACTGAATTTAATTTTTACATTTTCAGTCTATCAAAAATGAAAATACATATTTGGCTTAGACATTTTATAGTAACCTTTAAGTTATCTTTCTAAAAAATGGAATAAATGTCATTCTAAGATGATCCATTCTGATCTAGGTGGCTATAAAACCTATTTAATAAAATAGATAATATTTAATATTTTTGCAATTTATTTTTAGCTTATTTTTTAGTTAAGTAGATGACATTTGCTGTACACATGTTATCCTTTTTAACTCTACATTTTTTTTGCTTTCAACAGGACTTTACAGGAACGTGTGCATTTTTCCTAAGGACATCAGATAAAGTTATAAATGCATCAAATGTTTCCCAGGTCAGACCAAAATCATGCAGTGTTTACATTGTACTTAATATTTTCTTAGACTTTTTTTTATGTAACAGGCATCAGAAAATAAAGTAGGGAATACTTTCATTAAAATGACTAGTTCTGTGTTTAACGGAAGTGGGTTTTTTTATCTAAGTATTATCATGTTCTAATTAATTAGCCAGTGCAATATTTTTTAAAGCAAGATTTTAATTCATGAAGATTCATTATTTATCAGTCACTGAAAAATAAATTTTAATGGCAATAGTGAATAAAGACCTAAACCAGGAGAATTTCTTTTAAGTAATGAGCCTAAATTATGGAAATGCTGCATTTAAATAAATTTATCATTTAAGCTTTTTTAACAGGGAACATGTTCAACATACAAAGAAACCTGGTCTTCCTCATAATCAGTTCTTTGAGCAGAATGATGCCTTGATTGGCATCTATACTTCCTCCACTTCTTGAGAGAGAGCCTTCTACCTTATTGTACTCTAGTGGGATTATAGTACTGTAATATATATATAATGTAATGTGTGTATATATATGTATATATGTATTTTATATATATATAATGTATTAAAAAAGAACGTGGGATCCCACCCATGCATAACAACTAAATGTCTGAAATGCTCTTCTGCATGCAAGTGGGGAACTAGCAAGAAAAAATGTTAGTGAAATTAATAATCAAGATAGCAAAGAATGCCAGAATTTTTGTATTTGATGTTTTATGTAGTAGTTTATATGTAGTTTATGTCTCTTCCCAAAGGAGCTGAATTTTGGCATGTTTGATTGTACCAATGGAAGTATCCTTCAGGGACTGGAATTTTTCTTGTCTCAAGTCATGATACCAGCACTTAAATCCCAACAGGTAATCAAATAGCTAATCTTTTTTCTCAAGAATATACAGAATTAAGGCAAGTGGCTGCTGCAGCTCTGTGTAGGCCTTTATGGGAGAGGAGCCTTGTGAGTTGTTCTGTGGCACTCACAGAGCATCACAGCTGGTTCTGTTGCCTTCAGAAGAACTTATTCAGAGGTAGGAAATACAATGAAGTTTGGTGTCATATGATGGAATCATATGCTGTTACCATGTGGTACCATTTTATCTTACTCAGGAGCAGGAAGGAAAATTAGAATATTTTTTTTCTCTAAGGAGAGTCAAATCAGACTGAAAAAGAATCACAACAGTTCACTGTGAAGACAGAACAGGGAAAAAAAATTAAATTTCTTGAGAGAATGTTGTTGTCTTCCTGTCTAAAAGAACAATTAAATCAATGCACACTTCAAAGTATTTGTTATAGTACAAATGAGTGTGTTATAAAGAGTAAACTTACAGATCTTTATATACTGTCATGAATAAGAAATACTTCTAATGAAAAATAAGAAACCTTTTGTGTTAAAACTAAAGAAAGTGAGCCTTGTTTTCACTTTTTTATTGGCATAAATCAAAATATAATTAGAACTGGGGAGCTGTGAAAGAAGGCTTGAGGAACAGCCACATCCAAGACTTTCTGTATTCAGTGGATAAATTTGTGGGTAATTTGTCATCATCAAGACAGAATATAGAAGATAAAATTCAGCTCAGAAAAGTGGATGTTGATATTTATATCAGCAACTTACAGAACCCATCTGACTACATAACTGCAGGTGAGTAATTCCTAACCTAAGCAAAGTGAACACAATGATGCTGTTTATAAACTAAATGTTATGTCATCAGTTAATGTCAATAAGGACATTTAACTTCTGTAGTATAAAAATCTCTGTTTATTTCTTGGTGCTTATGAGACTGATTCTATGGTTTTGAAGGCAGTAACACAGAGGTCACTCAGAAACTTGAAGAAGTCATCATGATTTGGATCAAACAGATCAGACAAGTTTTAGTGGAGAGTGAACAAATAAGAAGAGAAGCTGATGACCTTGGTCCATCTTCAGAGCTGGAATACTGGAAGACAAGAATGTCATCTTTTAACAGGTTAAATCCTTGCATTATTTCCTCTCAGTCTTAAAAAAATCCCCAACCTTTTAAAAAATAAATGTACATTTTCATTCCAGAGAGAGTATTAAATGTGTTGCTTTCTTCAAAGCCTTTTAGATGAGATCAAGAGTTCAAGAGTAAAGAAAATTATAAGTATTCTTCAGGTGGCAAGATCAAAGACTTTAAAGCAGTGGAAAGAGCTGGTAATTACTATGTTTTAATAAAAGTTTTAAATGAGTACAGTATTGTATTTTTAATATGCCCAGAACACATGCTAAAAATAGTTGAATGCTTGTGCTGGTTTTGTACTGTGGCTTCTTGTCCATTTGTTCAAACATATAACACCTATGATTCTGAAGTTAAATAGTGCCTTTTGTTAACAGTGGGTGGAACAGTTGTGCAAAAGGAAAGCAGTTGAGCAACACAGTGTTTTTCTGTTTCTCCAGCTATGCCCTGTGCAGGCCAAGTCTGGAGGTGTCTAAAAGTTAATCGTATTGCTTTTAGAGTTATTGATTTGTTTGTTTGTGGTTGGGTGTGGGTTTTTTGTTGTTCTCTTTTTGTTTTGGGTTGTTATATACAGACATTAGTTGAGAGAACTTCTGTGACAAAAATGTTTGCAAGATGGTATCATAGATGTGGTAGCATAGAGTGTCCAAAAGCAAGAATCCAGTGTCAATTCTGTTTCTGTTTTGTTTCTCCCTTCAGGACAGTAAGATAACAATTGCTGCCAATGAAGCTAAGGACAATGTGAGATATTTATATACATTGGATAAGTTTTTTGGTCTGCTTGCCAAAGCTCCTCCTGTAAGTAGTAATCTAAAGGCACTTAATGTGAATTCCAGGAAAAAAAGGCTTTTGCTGCTGAAGGAAAAATGTTTCTCTTTCAGTATTTAACTTGCATATAGTACCTCTGTGTCTCCATGCTTCAGTTAGCAGCTACTTGTGATTGTTTTGAGGCAAATCTAAAATGATCTTTAAGCCTTTAGTTGAGCTGAAATTGGGCAACTTCCCATTTAGGGAACAGGTTAAAGCTATTTGTGTTTCAGATAGTGTGTATTTACTGTCATCCTGTTTAAAATGATATAACTTATTTTCATAACCACTAGGATCTCAAATTTATTAGTTTTTTTTAAATGAGAGCATGAATTTTGAAGATACAGCCACCAGGAAAGACTGTCTAAGCTTACATGGTTCAGAAGATTTACACAGAATCCAGCTACTTATTTTTTTTCCAAATATTTCAGAGCTTGAAGTCTCTTTGAATCCACTGTTGAATCTCTTGTTCTGGGTTCTCAGTGCATTTTGTTTTCATGCATTTACTCTTGAAGACCCATTCCTCATTCCCTTTTTTGTTCACTTGGACAGTGTAAGTTAGGTCCCTGCAAATTAATTGGATGGTCCAGCTCATAATGAGATATCCACAAGAACAATGTGTTATAATCAAAAAGATGTTTTTTCACTGGTAAATATATTCCAGAGCTGCCACATTTTCAATTGTGCTGCTTTTTAGGAAATTCTAATTGTTGACTTTTATTTTTTTTCCCTCTTGTAGGTAACAGTGATGGAACATGTACCAAGTTTAATGACTGCTGTCTGCATGATCTACTGTACATCACCCTACTACAACACTTCAGAGCGCATGACATCTCTTCTTCTTAAAATAACTAATCAAATGATTAACACATGCAAGGTGTATCTATGTGAAGGTGTTTCAAAAATCTGGGATCTTGACAGGTGATTGAGTTTTAATAATTTCATCTTCTTTTGTTAACAAGTGAAATTATACATCAGTCATCAAGATTAGTAAATGGTAAATTTAAGTAGTTTGTGTAGACTTAAAATACAAATTTACTATGTGTAGTGAAAAAACTGTTACTGAAAACCATGTGCTTGTAAGACCAAAACACACTTAAGTAGAACTGGGAGCTAAGGTTCTTCATAAAGCAGCTCCAAGGACAGTCTTTTTTGCTCAGAAAAAACAAGATGAACAAAGAAAATCCATCAATAATACCCAGTTTACAGAAGATGAGAAGCAGCCAAACTGCAGGCATTTAGTAGCCAGGATTTATTTGGATTTAAGTCCCTTCTGGACTGCCCTGTGAAAGTTTTGTTTGGATGACAGTAAAATTACAACTAAAAATAACCAATCTAAATATCAAATTTTAAACAAAATCTTTTCATGTAGTCCTCATACTTTGTTTTCAGGAAATGTATATTTTTGTGTTCTTTTGCAAAGTTGCATATCTGAATGAAATGTTCCAATTTTATACTCTTCTGAAGAAGTTCTTAGGATGATTTTCTGTCTTCTGTGCTTTCTTCCTCAGGCAAGAATTGCTGAAGAGGATACAACAGTGCATTTCCCTCAAAGAACAGTACCAAACATCATTTCAGAAAATTAGGGAGGAGCTAAAGGAGAAATCAAGTCACAGGCAATTTAATTTCAGGTAAATAATTCAGTCTAATATTGAATAGTATTATACGATTTATAAATGAGATTTCATTGTATCTTCTGGCTAGAAGAAAAGCTAAATACTCAAATAAAAAGTAGTGTTATTGTAATCAGAACATGACATTGCAAAGTGTTTGTTTAATTCAGGAATAAACTAGTGACAGGCTTTTGCCAATCACATGTTGATTTGGCAGAAGTCCACAGGGACTTCAGGGGAATTTATGCATGTGTTAATTTAATATAAATGTTTATATATGGTCTGAAATCCCAACAAATTTGAGTAATGAATATGAATGAAAAGACTCCAGGGCAATTTAATCAGCCATGGGCTGGGTTTTTTATCACAATGCTAAGAGCAATTTTACCTGTATTGGCAATTAATGCATGGGGAGTTTCTTATTATTGTTCATTCACATCCTGATCTCCTGCAAATGTCTTAATTCCTGGGGAATATGGTAAAAAGCTTTTAATTGATAAGGATAATACATTGATAATATATAAGGATTAGGCATTTTCTGGTTTATATGTTACTTCAAAATTGCTCTGACTTGGTTTGTAAGCATTGCAACTTAGATCTGTTAATGTGAAACATGGTAGCAGTTGTGGCAGAAAATATGTGGGTTAAATAGAAAACAAATCTATTACAAATGGATTTGTATAACAATCTGTTTCTTTGTTATTGTTAGTGAAAAGTATATATTTGGAAAATTTGATACCTTCTGTAAACGTTTGGAGAAGATTTCAGACATGAGCAATGTTATGGAACATCTGTTAGAGCTCCAGTGTATAAAAATAGAAGGTATTGAAGAGATCAGTACTCATTACCAGAGCATTGCTGCAAACACCAAATCCAAGCAGTATGATGTTCTGGATCACAGAAAAAAGGAGGTACAGACATTCAGCACTTGACTGACAATCACTCCCTGAATGTTGTGCTTTTCGGGGGAGTTATGCTAATAAGATTAAATTTTGTAATGGCACATAGAGTATTTTGCAGTAATGTTTTCATATATTTTAATGCAATTTTAAATTGTTTGGGTAAATTTGGCTTTTGTTTCAAATGCTTTTGTTAATATTCAACTAGGTTTTGTGTGATGTGATGCTACAAACAACTTTTTCCAAAACTTGTTTTGAGAGGCTTGTATTTGGAACTGCAGACTGAAAACTATTTCAGGCAGATCAATGCATTGAATACAGTTTATCTAGTTGCAATAATTTATCAGTGTTACTGGAAATACTTAGTGGAATAGTAAAGTCATTATTATACAAAAGCAAAGGCACTTAGATGAACATTTTAGAGGGAGAAGTGAATGATACTGCCCCAAGCACTGAGCTGCATGGTAAAATCTAAAGTGGCTTTTAAAGTATTTTGGTCTAATGTGAAAAATTTTGTGCAGTCCTAAAATGCTATTCCTCAGTAATGTGTACTAAGTCCCTTGTCACCTAGGCAATGCCCTCCCTTAGTCTGTAAGGTGCTCAAGACAGCCTGCCAGTGTGCTAATCTTGGTGGGTTTCATACCTGGATAGTGAGCTTAGTGCTTTCCTGTAGCAGTGCTGGGAGTTCCTGGTGAGGCTGCTTTATTCTCTCTGATTAGGTTATTAGATTTCCTCTGCCTCTCCTTGTTCCTCTCTGCTCTTTTGTGTTCATGAAGATGAGGCTTTAATCATATAACCTAACACTTCTTTTATTTTCTTGTGTGCTTTGCTTAGAATGTAAATGCCTTTCTTACTTGTAGTGTCCCTGTTCTCTTTAATTCAATGCTGAAAACATGTACCAGACATAAAGCAAATACCTCCAAAACTTCAGGGAATTTTGTATTAAATTAATACCTCCAAAAATTCAGGGAAATAATTTTTATTAAATGAATACACCATAGATGATTTATGTGTTTTTGTTCTGTTTGTTTTCTAAAACACTTTTCTAGTTTGAAAAAGATTACCTGGAATTTAAGAACCAAATTGCAGCAATGTATGAGTCCATACAAGAATTTGTGGATTCCTGGTTTGAGAAGACTGTAACTGTAAGTAGTTTTACAAATGCAAACCCCTTGTTCTGGTTCTTGGCCTGAGGAGTACCTGGCACTGGTGGAGTTGCTCTCTGTGTGAGAGCAATTGGAATGTATGGAGTTATCCCTGGGGGATAATGAGGAGCAGGTTGAAAGCTTGTGGGTAAAGATCAAAGGTGAGACTAATATGGCAGACAACAAAGAGGGACTGGTTGAGGATACGAAGGTAGGAGGCACCCTTGGCTGTAGTGACCATGAGATGGTGGAGTTTAGAATTGCAGGCAGCAGGCACAGGGCCACAGTGGATGCAGTGTTTGTGGTATTCCTTGACTTCAGCAAGGCTTTTGATACTGTCTCCCATGGAATCCTCACAGCCAAGCTTAAGAAGTGTGGATTGAGTGATTGTGCAGTGAGGTGGATTGGGAAGTAGCTAAAGGACAGAGCTCAGAGTTGTGGTCAGTGGAGCAGAGTCTGGCTGGAGGCCTGTGACTAGTGGAGTCCCCCAAGGGTCAGTGCTGGGTCCAGTATTATTCAATATATTCATCAATGACCTGGATGAGGGGGTAGAGAGCACCCTCAGCAAGTTTGCTG
>VYZU01019398.1:0-36704 GCA_013401355.1 Ceyx cyanopectus | reverse complement strand
TCCAACATTTTTAAGTCTCTTAATCTTCATCCTCATAGGCTCTCTTGCTTTCTAACAAAGCTTACTTCTCGTTTAAAGTGCAAGAAATAATCTTGTTTGATGGAGGATTTTCAACCACTGCATAACCTGTCAGATTTATTTCTGTCACGAGTTTGCTGCTGCTTTTGGCTACATTGCTGGTTTTTTTGTAAAGGGTGACAAACCTGTTTTGTTTTTAAGATGGAAGGGTTCTTGGATGACAGTAAAAGCACCTGAGATTTCTTTGTTCTTTCTTCATGAGGCCTTATCCTACAGCAATGATTGTGCACTTGTCCCTTATCCTGTGTTCTGGAGTATATGTAGTCATGATTATTGCTTCTTGGAGATTATGAAGCTGAAGTGATTTTAATTGTTTGGAAATTTTCTAGCACTGGCCACATAATGTGTTGAATATAACAAGAGCAGATCAGTTGGCTGTTGGGAGATGCAGGCCAGACAGCCATGTGTGTGTCTTTTCAAATGAAGCTCTTTCCAGAATCCAAGTATCTAATTAATTAATTCCAGTGCCTCAATGTAACAGTGGCCAGAGTGGAGGAGAGAGGCTCCATCCTTTTTCCATTCTGAAAAGAGCTTTCTGTTTATCTTTGTAGGTGTTGGGACTGAGAAGCATGTGTCTGTGTCTTAAATGTTGGGCTACAACAGATCTGTTGGGGGAAAGAGACAGGAAAGAACTTTGTACCCTCATAAAGCCTTTGTGCTATATGCACTGGACAAACATTTCTTTTAAAGGCAGCTAGATAAGTAGAAGATGTATCTAGATAAGTGGAAGATAAAACCTAGGAGGTCACTACTGTTCTTGAGATCAGAAGGTTAGAGTTCTGTGATTTTGAATATTTATGAATAGAAAGCAATCTTCCTTAGTTCTTACTGTGATTTAAATGTGTTCTACCAGACCTTCCTTCTGTGCTGGTGGCTGCTGTCACCATGTTTGCTGTAATTGGGAGAAGCACTGCAAAAAACTTTTCTCCACAACACAGAAGGCATTGTGAAGATTGCTACAGTTGAAGCTATCTGAGCCTTTACTGCCTTTCAGAAAGCAGAACTGATATGCATTTAGTGGTTTGTTTTGTTGGTTTTGTTGGTTCTTTTTTTTTCCTGAGAATATGGTATGACAAGTAGGAACAANCAAACTGGGAAGAGAGACCAAATAGAGGAGATCTAAGAAAGATGAAAGGGTTTTCAAAATTGCCACATGATTATTTCTATTTCAGCCTCCTATTGCAAATCTTAAAGTGACTGACCTGCTTTGAAGATGACAGGGCTCATTCCTCTCGTGTGCCCTAGTTTGGAGCTGTGAAATTCAAGCACTGGAAGATTCATCCCTTATTCTGTAGTGCAATATGTCTAAGAGAGCTCTTTCTGGCCTAGGAAGAGTCAAAGAAGGTGCAGTGAATTAATTGCTGCAGGAGCTTGATGGCAGATACCATGGGAATAGCTTAATGAATTCACATTTTTAAGTCTCTTAATCTTCATCCTCATAGGCTCTCTTGCTTTCTAACAAAGCTTACTTCTCGTTTAAAGTGCAAGAAATAATCTTGTTTGATGGAGGATTTTCAACCACTGCATAACCTGTCAGATTTATTTCTGTCACGAGTTTGCTGCTGCTTTTGGCTACATTGCTGGTTTTTTTGTAAAGGGTGACAAACCTGTTTTGTTTTTAAGATGGAAGGGTTCTTGGATGACAGTAAAAGCACCTGAGATTTCTTTGTTCTTTCTTCATGAGGCCTTATCCTACAGCAATGATTGTGCACTTGTCCCTTATCCTGTGTTCTGGAGTATATGTAGTCATGATTATTGCTTCTTGGAGATTATGAAGCTGAAGTGATTTTAATTGTTTGGAAATTTTCTAGCACTGGCCACATAATGTGTTGAATATAACAAGAGCAGATCAGTTGGCTGTTGGGAGATGCAGGCCAGACAGCCATGTGTGTGTCTTTTCAAATGAAGCTCTTTCCAGAATCCAAGTATCTAATTAATTAATTCCAGTGCCTCAATGTAACAGTGGCCAGAGTGGAGGAGAGAGGCTCCATCCTTTTTCCATTCTGAAAAGAGCTTTCTGTTTATCTTTGTAGGTGTTGGGACTGAGAAGCATGTGTCTGTGTCTTAAATGTTGGGCTACAACAGATCTGTTGGGGGAAAGAGACAGGAAAGAACTTTGTACCCTCATAAAGCCTTTGTGCTATATGCACTGGACAAACATTTCTTTTAAAGGCAGCTAGATAAGTAGAAGATGTATCTAGATAAGTGGAAGATAAAACCTAGGAGGTCACTACTGTTCTTGAGATCAGAAGGTTAGAGTTCTGTGATTTTGAATATTTATGAATAGAAAGCAATCTTCCTTAGTTCTTACTGTGATTTAAATGTGTTCTACCAGACCTTCCTTCTGTGCTGGTGGCTGCTGTCACCATGTTTGCTGTAATTGGGAGAAGCACTGCAAAAAACTTTTCTCCACAACACAGAAGGCATTGTGAAGATTGCTACAGTTGAAGCTATCTGAGCCTTTACTGCCTTTCAGAAAGCAGAACTGATATGCATTTAGTGGTTTGTTTTGTTGGTTTTGTTGGTTCTTTTTTTTTCCTGAGAATATGGTATGACAAGTAGGAACAACAGTTTCTTAAAATACAACATGTGAACCACTTTGAATTAATATGTCATTGCAGGTTTTGTCTACCTGTTAAAAACTTGTAATGTCTCAGTGGATTTTTTCTTCTGTTAATTTGTCATTTGGGTTTGGTTTTTTTGTTGTTTTGGGGGGTTTTTAATTTTTTTTGGCATTTTCCCTTTTCTCTTTCCCACCCCAGCCTGAACAGACATAGGCTGTTCAAACATTCCTTGTACTGAAACCATTTCTCTTCCAGAAATTAGCCCAGCCTTCTGTGACTTATAGTAAAGACTATTCAAAGCAAGATGTTCAGGCTGACAGGGAGTAGAGTTTGATATTGCTGAGCAAAGCATAACTTTTGCTGCTTACTGAGACATAATTTAGTTTTCTCTGGTTGTGAGCAAACCTGAAAGTCTTTGTGGCATGGTGGTTATCACAAGCCATCAGCTTGGGGCTGCTGTCACAGATATTTTGGCTTTGTGGTGTTTTGGGTTTTTTTTTTCCCTCAGATTTCACAAGTTGCAGTGACTGCTGTGAGGAATAAATTGATATTCAGAACTTAAAGATGATGTTCTAGGTATCAAAATTATTTTCTGAAGGCATCTTTTCTTAGGCATTAGTTTTTCAATCAGGCTTCAGTCACTTTGTCTTTCTTTAGGTTTTCTTCAGAGGCACATTCTTGTAGGATCTGTACTATCCTGTTAAACCATCCTGAGCTGTTAGCAGCAAAAAACTGTGAGGCAGCTATTTATGGGATTGAGTTAGTAATGCTCTTGATGTGATACAGATCATGCATTGCTTGGTCTTTTATTTCTGATGTTTTCTATTGCTAACAATACAGAGGAAGAAGGCTGGTTAATATCCTTCCCTTAGCCAAATCTGTTTCAGCAGCAGCTTCACTCCTGCTGTTTGGTTTTTTTTAGTTGCTTTTTTTCCCCCCTGTATTTTCTCTGACTAAAGATGCTAGATTAACTTTTTACATATGCTTGAGTAGGAATAACTGATGCATGGTATCTAGTTCTGATAGGTAATGTAAGCAGGAAACAGTCATGTTGTCCAATTTCCCCTGTTTCTTGAGATAAAGGGTAAATTATTAAGCAGTTGCTGTACAGTTCTTACTGCTATCTTGTAATAGGAAGAATACATCATCTTTGGTATCTGTAACATTTTGGAATGCTTTGAATACCTTCCTCTCCAGAAGTTCTCTTGCATTCAGTGTGATTATGTGGTGAAACCTCTGTATTTCTGAAACACAAGACAATGCAGAAGGCTCATTTCACAGCCTACAGCTCAGATTAGGTGAGTGTCAGAGCTACCTTTACATTCTCAAAACTTCTTCCTTCCATATGAACTTAAGCCTCTCTTTTTCTGCACTGACAGCTCTTTGAGTGAGTGAAATATTGATTGCTCTTTGCTCTTAATACCTTCTCACAGTACCCAAAAGTAAATAGTGGCAGTCTGTGCTTTTAATTGGAACTAGAAGATCTGCTTAGTCAAAGCTTCACCTTTCTTTTGCTAAAGAAGACAACTTGTAACGTTTCCAGTGCTTTGTAGGTTAACAAACTAACCTTGGTCTGTGCAAGAGGATTGGCCCTGGCCAGTTTGTATGTCAGAGCTTTAGTGAACATACAAGTCTTTTAGGTAAGAATGTTAAAACTTCAGAAGATTACTTCTGTTTTCTGGTTGAAATGTTCAGGTGTATGGGTCAGCTGGAAAAAGCTTTGTGTGGAGCAGTTCCAGCACCTGATGTGAACACACCCACCCTTGCTGAAAACTGTTGGGAGATTCTCAGCAGGTCTCGAGTAGAAGGCTTTTGTCTGCTGTGTTTTTACAAACCCTCAGCAACTTAAATCCCTTTTGTATTTCAGTGCTGGCATTTTATGTAGCACCTGCATTATTCCAGGAAGATTTCCTAAGTAAACATGGACTCAGCCCAATCTTTCCCAGCTGACTAAACCTGTCATACCAATCTTCCAGCCTCTCTGAAGGCTGCTGCTTCCTCTGCATGTGTGAAAGGATATGAGAGAGAAAATGCTTTCTGAGAATGAGATTGGGTGTACAGCTTGAGCTGCATCCCACACTAACAAACACTGTTTCAGGTAGAAGCTTTGGTGAAGTCCACCCTGAGTCTTCATGGAAAGATTGACTTCCTGGTGAATAATGGAGGGGGCCAATTCACAAGTCTTTCTGAAGCCATCCGTGCAAAAGGCTGGAATGCTGTGATTGACACAAATCTGACAGGGACTTTCTACTGCTGTAAAGCAGGTGAGAACTGAACATTAAGATTTTTTTGTGTATTTGTTTTGGGGTTTACAGCAATACCAGAAGACAAATGTAAAGTTTCCCTACCTTCCTTTTTTACACATTTATCTGAGCATGGATATTTGTTTTCATGAATGTCATCCAAAGCTTTGCATGAAACTGTTCATTACATTTGTTCATATACACAAACCCACATTTAGGCAAGTATGTTCTGGTTAAGGCCAGGTTTGCAGAGTCAGTTGGCTTTGGATACTCACAACACTATAGGAAAACCACTTCACTTCTGTGACTTGTATTCACTGTGTGAAACACAGGGTAAGATTTATTTCTCATGATGAATTTAAATTTAAAGTAGAATTTAAGTATGATATCTGAATCTTCTCAGCATTGGGAACATGGAAATGAAGTAATTTATTTGTAAGTATGAAATCTTGATAAACATTGAACCTTACCTGGACCACCACACCTGTTATCTCACCAAAGCAGGGGTGAGGCTCTGGTATAAAGAGCTGATTGTGTATCTTAAATTGCACAGAAAATGTGAGTGTAATTTGAGTAAAGACTCCAAATCTGACTTCCAGTTGGCAAGTTCATTTGTCTGCATTTCTTCTGATATTTATAGGTTGTCTTCCTCCTTCATACAGTGTACAATGCCTGGATGCAGGAACATGGAGGAGTCATTGTCAACATTACTGCTGCCGTGAGAAATGGGTTTCCTGGAATGTCGTAATATAGATTTTATTGTTACATTTTCCTCTGTTTTCCGTAATTGCTCCTAAATAATTCATTTTAGAAAGGTGTGGAGTATAGAAATACAGCTGGGTCAGGAGAGAGTAATAGTAGCACTTGGCTGTATGTGTGGGGATCTCTTATTAATTCAGGAGAGAATAGAGAATGCAGATCCTCTCCAGTATGCATACTATTTAGTTGCAATTTCTTTTCCCTCAAAATGGTGAGTAGGAGTCTTCTGATTTGAAACTTTTCCCCCAAAAAAGTTCCAATTTGTTGGAAGAGAAATAATGCTCAGAAAATGAATTGTTGCAATTTTCAAGTGAAATTCCAAAGGTGTCCAAGTGCTGAATTTTGACAGTTTCCTAGCTGAAAAAAAATACATTATTTGAGAAAATGTTACATTACCTCTCTTTGTTCTGATTCAGAGTTGAAACTTTACAAAATTTACAATTTTTAAAGAACAGCAGAATATTTTCTCATTTCCTTGTTCTTGGCAGTACAAAAACTTCGAGATCCACAAGGTGGTGCTGAAGCTGCAGTTATTTGAGTGTCTCCACTCGGCTTGAACTGGCACAGCAAATAGGCTGAAGCAAGATTTGAGAGTTGAACCAAGAGATAAAAAAACCTAATTCTGATTAACAATGGAAAAAAGTTTCCCAAATAACTTGTGTGTGGTTTTAGATGAATAGACAAAACTACTTTCAAATTAAATTCCTGTTGAATTGATGTTTGATTTAGAAATGTACTGTTGAAGAAGACTTGCCTTTACAAGTGCAGATGCCACTCATGCCAAAAATCACCTGATACAGTTTTCCATAAGTATTAATTTTGAACATAAAACCAGTCAAGTTTGGGGTTTTTTTGTAGTGTGCCTGAAGTTTGTTTCTGGCCTAAACATAGGAATAAGTTGTTTTTTAATATGTTTTTCTTATTCCTTTCCTAGTCATAAGCTGTTGTATCTATCTCTTCTGTCTGTTTTGCTAGGCTAAAGGAACTAACTTGTTATTTTTATCTCAGTCCCGTAGTCTGCTGTTTGTTACTGCAGTAATCTTGTCTGCATCTATTCAAGCTTGTAACCATTTCAGACTCATTTGCTATGGCAGCAAGGTATATGAGGTCACTCAGACTGTGTCATATCCATCTCCAGCCACCTCTAGTAAATTTTTGAGCAGTGGCTTATTTTAATCATGTTTGTCAGAAGATCCAAACTGGTTGTCAGACCACTGTCCTTCTAAGTGTTGCTTTACCTGTGCAGCCTACTGTTTGTAGCTTTACAGTCTGACCTTTGCCTGCACTTGTTTTTCATTTTTCAAGCCTGCTGAATGTAGCTGCCCTCCTGACATGTTGGGGAAGAGATAAGTATTTCCAGAAATGGCAGGAAATCAGAGCACAGTTTGTCTGAACTGTGAAGCTATGGCCAAACTGACAAACTAGAGAATTTCTCTCTGCCTTCCCTGATGAGACTGCAATAAATTAACTTTGGTCACTGTAAGCTGGGGGAACAGATGCTTCTTTTGCTTTCTCTTCTCCATAGGCACACAGGAGCTGCAAGAGCTGCAGTGAATAACCTTACCAAGACTTTAGCTTTAGAATGGGCCCACAGAGGAGTAAGAATCAACAGTGTTGCTCCTGTAAGTAATGGCAAATAAGCTGATTAAACTTAACCATTGTATATGAGCATGCTTAAAAGCTTGGCACCAAAATGGATTTTAAAATCTATAGCTTGTAACTGTGAATTATTTATGTATTTATTTATAATTCCCCCATCTATGTTCTTCAGGTCATTTGAGAGTGTTTTGTACCATTTAGATGATGAGCCAGAGATGTATGGGATAAAATTGTTTCTGCTTTTACTTGGCACTTTTGGTTTGGTTGGGTTTTTTTTCTAGCTTAATGGAGTGATAGCTGTGAGGAGGTGGTGACCTGGCTTACAAACCCTTGACATAAAATTTCCAAATGCCTTGTGTTTCAGTAATGATTTCATTATTTCTGAGTTCACAAAACATTTTCTACTTGAGGCTCAGGTATGCTGGTGGTTTCCACTTGTGTCCACAAAATTACTTTGAAAATTCTAAATGTGCCACATAATGTCTCGTACTTCGCCTTCTACGTGTTAAGTTAGATTAGTTTGAGACATAAAAAGGCTGGATTTGGACTGGACCTTCTCTCAAATTATATGTAAAAATAACTGTTCTGATTTTTTTTCTTCTTATCAAAGATTTACAGACAGGAAACCACTATACAGGTCATCTAAAATATGCCTGCCACATTTCTGAGGAAGTAGGTAGCATGTAGCAGATGTATGGAAAAAGCAGCTGTATTTTCTAGTGCACGGTGCTGCAGTTTCAGAGGTTATATACAAACCCTAGCTTTGATCTTTTTGTGTTGTGATTTAAGTAACCTTCACTCTTAACCACAGTTTATTTTGCATATTTCCTCCCTTGAAAACAAAAAAGGAAAACTAAACTTTGTCCAACTACTTACTTCTACATTGAGAATTTATCTTATTTCACAGCATAGTGAAGTGTCAGATTTGTTTAACTGGTCCCTAGGAAGATCTTTTTTGCTATCTTTGAAGGATGCCCATATATCTTCTAGTGCCTCTTGTCCTAAAACATCTGGCTCAATGTCTTTGGTGTAGCACAGAATGCTTCATGGCAGATGTGTGATGATATTCAGTGGATCTTAACCTAGCCTCTCCAAGGCCAGACTCATCTGAAGGCTTGTTAAACATCAAGATCTACTGGCTTGTTTTCCTGTTTATTTGTTTTTCCTGATTTATCAAGTCTTGGGGAAGTAATTAAGACAGCATTATCATGTGAATATAATTTTCAGGCATGCTAATTACCTAATGAATCATACTAATTATACTTTATAGCACATGTCAAAAGAAGTTTCTAACAGGCAAACACTTGAGTGGTTTGTTTTTTCAGAAGTATTTACTGGCTTTGTTACTATGCTGGTAACAAATTCTATGTTGTAGTTACAATACTTTATATCCCCCTGTCAACTTTATGGACACGAGTCTGTGGTAACCATACGAAGCTGTTACTGCTTTATGGGAGCAGAGAAACATGTAGGGAGTGGGAACACAGAGAGGGAAATGTGCATTCTGAAAAAAAAAAGTTTCAATTTGAGTTACTTTCCTAGCTCCTACAAATATAGTCACACTTTACAGAGTTCTTAGAAGAGATGCACGCAGCAACTTGAGTGCCAAAGGTTCTGTCATAGCTGATCTATGTAACCCTCTGTTCTGTTGCTGTAGCCTTCATCTTCCCTCTCAAGTCTTCACTGGCCTGTACAATTATCACAGCAGAGGCACATTTCTCTCTTTCTGTAGCACCAAGCCAAGAGAGTCTGAATTCTGGCTGGGAAATCTAATTCACAACAGAATCAATCTCTTGTTCTTACAGAATGCAAGAAACTGTTGAGAACTACTTGGGGCTTTGTAGTTTTTTGCTGTAAGATAGTATGAAATGCCTGTAATTTCCAAACAATCTTTGAGTTGCTTCTTTATACTCTGCACAGTTGTTGAAGTGACAGAGGAGAACTGGAATACTCCACTGCACTTGAATAGAGATGTGGCTGGCAGCCAAATTACTTTCTTGTAGAAATTATATTATTCCATTAAATTTTTAAAAATCACATTCTAGTGCTTTTTAGATAGTTTAATCCCACAGAAAATCCCAGTAATGACAACTTCACAATTTTACAATGGTTACAGTTTAAACATATGCTAGAAAACTTAATTTTCACCATGCTGTTTTTAAATAGGGAACAGTCTTTTCAGAAACTGCTGTTGCAAATTATGGAGAACAAGGTACAGTGCTGTGGTTAAAGAGCATACCAAAGATTCCTGCCAAGAGGTCAGCAGTTCCAGAGGAGGTAATGTATTTCAGAACATTTGGAGTAGTTCTACTATGTGTCTCTGTTTTGAAACCAGTTTATTATATGGAGAACAAAAAAAGACAATTTTAAACTGTGATGGAATATTAAAAAAGAAAAATGCTGTAGTAATGTGTAGCAGTGCCAAGTGGGAGACTTAAGCAGTAGTCACTGTCACACTGAACATTTAATTTTACAGCTGAATTGTTTCCTAATATGCATTAGTTCCTGAAAGGGTTAATGTCCAGCAGGAAGAAGTGAAAGAATGACTACTAACGTGAAAAAAAAAAAAGTGTATCTTAACAGTATTTAGCTTTCTTTCACCAAGAATGTGCATCTTGGTTAAACTAGTGTGGTTTTTTTCTTTTATTTTGGGCATCTGATGCTACCTTTGAGAAATTATTGGTTTTCATCTGTTATGTACTAGATGTCTGTGGCTGGAAGGGTGGCTTTAGGGCTAGTGCAGGTTTCATTACAAACACTGCTGTGTCTTGCTGTGAAAGTTTTCACAAGTGTCTTTGACATGAACAATTCCCAGCAGTTTAAGAAAGATTGAAATTGTCACTCTTTTGTCAGATTTCTCCTGTAGTGTGTTTTCTGCTGTCTCCAGCTGCTTCTTACATAACAGGGACAACCGTGGTTGTGGATGGAGGCCAAAGTTTAAATGGTCATTTCCTAAAAATACCAGGTAAGAAATGGGCTACAAAATAATGCCCTTGAAGTGACTGGAGCTGGGTGGTGGGAGGACACAGAAGTAAAATGCCTAGTTTTTCAATCAACTAAGTATGTTGTTTAATTTCTTTTCCTCAGATCATGACAGATGGCCCCCACCACCAGAAGGAAAAAATACAGAAATGCTTAACAAGCTTCTTTCTGGCAAGTTCAAGCCAAAGCTGTAAAAGAATGAGATTTTGCCTTATTCCCTGTTATACACTTATTGATGATTTTGCTTATTATTCCCAGTAATGTAATTGTTTGTGTCAGTGTCTCACCACCCTCATAGTGAAGAGCTTCTTCCTCATGTCTAATCTGAATCCACCCATCTCTAGTTTTGATCCATTTCATAATACAACCACATAAATTAAGCTTTAACATACAGTGATGGAAAACAGTACAGACAGTTTAACATGCAAAATCTTGAAAGGAAAAGCTGCTCTGTGCTATACTGTTAAGGAGAGACTTGGGATCCCTCATTTAGCAGTTAAAATGCTTTCTGTCCCTACTGTGTTAGCACAAGTTTGTTAATCCATGCCTCTAAAATAGATGTGATTTTTGTGACCAGTGAAGAGATTCTATTCAAAAACCAGAAATCTTGCAGTATTTTGCTTGAAGAGGATATATTTGTTACTACTCGTTTTCTAATCACTTTAAGGCAAGTGTTCTCATTTTGGATAACTTTAATCAAAATACTAAAAAACCCCAAGTGATGTGTTTACTGTAGCAGTTGAAATCTGTGGAATCAAGTTGCTGCTGTAAAAGTTACCTCTTAAATACTTCATTTTTGATTGAAGAGTCTTTATCAGTTCTTTGTAATCTGAAAAGACATTTGACTTTTGTGTCTTTAATTAAAATACAGGAACTTATGTAGATTGCTTGTTCATTAAAATCTGAATGCAGTTTTGCTGGGGTAGGAGGGATTTGAGCCAAATGCTTTCCCTGGTAACTGAGTGATCATTTCTGTGGTTATGAGAAACTGGTACAGAGATAAAATAAGCTTTTTTCAAATAGCTTGTGCAAGGTATCTTTTAATTACTGCAGATATTAGTTCAAGGCACACAAAGAGAATTCATGGAAGAAAAAGCACCTGTTTGATAACTAATTGCATAGTCCATTGCATTTCAGTGGAATTATTTAGTTGAAGAGATTATTTCTACATTCTTAACATCTTTCTGCAAAATAAGGTCAAACATGAACAGGCTTCAGACTTGTGGAATTTACTTTCTCTTCATGCTTGGCTGAGCTTCTGTGGTACATGTGGACTGTAGATTTGATGTGAAGTACAAGTGATCTGATAGAACCAAATGACTTTACTGTATCTCAAAGCTATTCTCTACGAGGTTTGAGTGTAAACTTGGAAAGAATGATTTCACACTGTTACAGATTTCCTCTTTAACTTTGGAAGCTGAGTATTTGTAAAGAGGGGAAGTTTATACTCAGCAATGCTGAAATGCATCACTCAGTGACATGGAACATGAGATAGGTGAGCAGGTGAGAGTTCTCTGTGGGAGACGTGGCCACTCTGCAGCTGCTGAACTCTCCACAACTAAGAACTGAATACAAGGAACTTTTATTTGACCATGCCTCCTTCAACTTCCAGTAAAGCTTCCAGTAAAGCTTTGGATGTATTAAGATCTAAGCTAGTTCTTTAGAAGAGGGTGTTGGTTCCTCTGGGTGTTTTGGGTTTTTTTCCCAGCCACCATTAGTGGAGCAATAATGTATAGCAGCTTAGTGCAATAGGAGAGTATGGTCAGAATACTCCAGGGGTAAGTGTGGTGTAAGAATAGAGAAAATAAACACTTGAAAACAAAAGGGGAAACATTAGTGTGCTGGGGTTTACTATCCCCAGTACTGAAATGATTACCACATTATATTTGATATTAGGATAGCAGCTCCTTTGCTGTAATAGTTTTGCAGTTATCACAGCTTCTGTATATGTGTTTTTGGTGTTTTGTTTTTTTCTTGCACCCTGAAAGGAGAACAGAGAATCATAGAATGTTAGGGGTTGGAAGGGACCTAGAAAGATCATCTAGTCCAACCCTCCTGCCAGAGCAGGATCACCTAGATGATAAACATTAAATGTTTAATTCTCAGAACAGAAGTTTTATTTGGGTCTTTGCATCTTCAGTCCATTTTAATGCAGATTAAAATGATTTTTAAAGTTTTGCAGCACCTTGCAGAAATTCAGTGTTGTGTCAGTTGGCAGCATGAATGCTTCAGGTGTCTGCTGGTAATGCTGCAGATAGTATCAGCTATAGCAAAGCTCTTCCTATCCCAACAGCCCTTGATCAAAGGACATTGACAGGTTAAAAAAAGAAAGGGTGTGGTGGTAAAAACATCCTTGACCTCTATAAAATTTAGGTATCTGAAGTTCAGAAAATAAGGCTTGAGTTGATTTGATTAGATTTTTTTTAAAAACTTTTTGGTTTTTTTAATTTTACAAATAGTAGTGAATGCAACTGTGGGGAAAATGACTACGAAACTTTTGGAGAAATTGAGATTTATTGACCAAACACTGAAACTTAAATGTTTGCTGCACTATACAGTTGTAACAGGCAAAGAGAAGAATGTCAGGATGACAGTTACATTTACCATTTTGTTAGAAATCTCTTTTCAGTTGCTTTACTATTTACCTTTAGCTACACTTGTAGCTGTTCTGCCTACCCCTTATCAGATATTAGTTTGATAAATAGCTTCTACTCTGTTCCACTGTCTGGTATTATATCTGAACATGTGTCACAGAACTTTAATGTGAGTAGTGCAGTTCCAGAAGGGGATATTTTGTCAACTGAACTTGCCTTACATTTTACAGATACCCTTTGTGTTAACAGAATATTGATTATTCAGGGTGTTTATTTAGTGCAAAATGAAGATCGATTATTCAGGGGGTTTGCACAGTGTAAAATGAAGTCTGTGTTGTAAAAATCTTCATTCTTTAAAGATTAACAGCCATCATGTTTGCTAAAGTGGAGTGTAGCACACTGCAGGAAGACCCACCTTAGTTATCCACCTTAGGATGTAAATGAAAAAGTACAATGCAACAGTGTTTAGTCTTCCATAGTTGTACAGAATATCCTCTATAAGATAGAATTTCATTTGCCTGGCAGTGTCATTTCAAACACATCTAATCAGCTTCTAGTTTACTTTTGCCATCTTGAACAGCAGACTTGTGTTAAAAGGGTGACTAATGTAGATAATCAGGGGAAAATCTTCCTGGCAAAGTCAACAGTGCCTGTGTTCTGGGTCCTAAAGGTTTATGAGCTGCTTCATAAACTTCAGTTGGGGTTGGAGCAGGCAAGTTTATCAGTCCTGCTGCCCAGTCTCACTCAGAGTGCTTGTTCTAGAGAAAGCTGCTCCTTACCTGAGTGACTACTGTATTTATCCCAGGCCTTGGCCTGTTTCAGGTATTACAGACAAGACCATAGTTTCTGTTCTTTATTTTGTTCTGAAGAAAAATGTCTTGGGCAGTGGGAATGCATCCTGAAATCCAAAATATGATGGGAAATTCCAGTCTGGGTAAGAAATACAGTCACTAGGGAGGAAGATGAAGCCTCTTAGGAATTTTCTAGCAGTGGTTTTAGCTCCCCAAGCTATTTGCTCTTCCTCTCTTGGCTTCAGCCTCACAATGATGGTGCATTTGCATTGGGACTACTGAGATGCAGGCACATGTTTCTTGTGTCATGGAAAGGCAGAGGAGCATGGCAGACAGGACTGGAAAAAGGTTTGAAATAATACTGTTGTTTGCTCAATCAAAGCATGTGAACTGGATTTATATGTATAGGCAGAGTGTTGGCCCACCTGCTGTTGAGGAAGGACTCTTGATCCTTAGAACATCCTGGCACCATAAACTATGTTCCTGCAGTTCCCTGAAGAAGCAGTTTTGACTTCCCCTCTCTGCTATCTTCAGCAGCTTGTTCCTTGGCCAGTTAACCCCTCTTATTAAAAATGTATGAAATTAATCACTTAACTAGATCCTTTTCTGGATGTAGCCCAAAAAGTGGCAGTATGGTGCCATCTGTAGAAAGGAGTGATGGGGAGGCAAAGAAACTTGAGGAAGAAAAGGAGGAGGATGGCATGGCCATGAAAAGGGGCTGGTTTTTTCCTGTTTTAAGTGTGTTGAAGCTATGGTTTTAGTGTTAACTAATACATGCACTTGGTATCCTCAAGCAGTATGTCTGGAAGCTGAGAACCTCTTAATGCAATGTGGTATTGATTCTGGAAGCCAGGGAGAGTCCTGCTGCCAGATTCCAGTCAATTGTTTAAGCAGACTGTCCTAAGATGTGCTTACCCTGTAATTTCCACCCCTGCTCCTCCCAGCTTCCATTGCCTGTACAGGGCATGTGCTGAATGCATAACTAACTAATGTGCTTTACTGCAACTTCTCTCATCTAGTTTTACACTGTTCCATATCAGCAACTGCACTGCTGCTATAAGCTTTATTTGGCTCCAGTAGCATGGCATGGTTTGGGCTGAGCAAAGTGTCAGCCAGTGTCCTAAGTGCTGGTCCCTGCTGTTATTAGGTATTTTTTTAATCTCAATGCCAGTATTTAGCTGTTTATCCTACCTCTTTTGTAGGGATCATGGCACAGTAACGCTGGTACCTGTCAGGATGTACATCATCTCTACAAAGCACTTGTGGGATGGTGCTCAGAGAGCAGTGAGAGTGCTCTGTGCTGTGTGGGCTTTGTGCAGAAATACAGAGCACCACACTGGGCAGAGGAATGTGGGATGATTTTCTGTAGGAAAGGAACTCTGACTTCAACATGTACTATTTACTAACCCTCCAGCAGTGAAAGCCATTTGCAAGATGCTACAACTGACAAATGGCCATGGACTGGAACATTAAGGCAGGGGAAACACTGGGAGTGTTTTCAAAGCTGTGTAAGCAGCTGTGGCTCATTGATCTTGCTTGATGGTGCAGGAGCACGACACCAAGTCAGCATTTTTCTTCACTCTTTCCCTATCATTTAGCAGAAAAGGTCACCTTTTAAATGTTCTAGTTAAAATATTTTAGCTAAAATGTTCTAGTTCTCTTGGTTGTGTCTCACAAGCATGGCTGAGAGTTTTGCTAACTGTGGACAAAAGTGACTTGGCTTTGAGGGACAGCTGTGTCTCCGTGTTGGCTCTGGAGTTTGTGTGATTCAAAGCCTCCTGCCTTTCATGGATCTGCTGCTTCAGTTGGTCTTTCTTTAGCAAAGTTCTCTTTTTTTCATTTTTTTTGTTGTTGTGGTTTGGTTAGTTGTTTTTTTGATTGTTTGTTTTAAAGACAGTATTTGTTCTTATGGTTTTCTGCAGTGTATTTCAGTGGAAGGTATCAAAATACTCAGGTTATGGGCCTTGATGTGCAACTTTTTAGTGTCTTATGTAGTTCCCACTGGAAGTTGACTTGCCTGGGATGCAGTTTATGGCCCTATCCCACTGACTTGTCCATTTGAAAGAGTTCCCCTGCATAATTATATATGCCAATAATGATAATAATAAAGTCTTAAGCTTCCATTCAGGTAGGTTTTCCCCGGTTTGGTTAACCTAGTCAAAAAAAAAAAAGCCAAAACAAGGGTAGATTTTGAAGGCTTGTGCAGGCATTACACACTTACAATTGTCTTGGGAGGTGAAACATCTCTGACCCTGTGGCTGGAAAGCAGCCTGGGAGTAGCAGCTGAGCTGGGATGACTGTAGCCCGGAGTCAGGTGCAGCAGCACACGGGGCACTGCTACCTCGGTGTGACTCTGAACACGCATTGCCCGCCAGCATGGCACAGAAGGGGGTTTGCTGACCCCCACACAGGGCATTTGTGCATCTCATACACAACAGCTCATGCCCAGAGGCTTATTTTGAAGTATGTGTAAATCTAATTATAGCGCCATAGTAACATTTAGAGGCATCTGTTAGTTGGACTCCGAGGGTAGCAGTACTCGCTGCCCAGCTCTATACTGTTGAGTGCTTCCTCGCCCATTTATTTTGGGAGGCATCTTTCTTCCTAGCACTAGTGACTTCCAGGGGGAAGAAGATGGCTCCTGAAAGGATCGACCTGAGGGTGGCAGAGCAGGATTCTGCATTGTCCTCAACAGAGGAGAGTCAAGGCAGTTTGTCCTACCGCCGCTCTGGGCTGGCCAGGGTCAAAAGGGTTTTGGAGTAAGCGGTGAAGGGGAGGCGGTTGTGCCAAGCTGCACGTTCCCACCCGCTCCTTGAGGAGCGGAGACACAAACCCGCAGAGAAGCAAGGGGCTGGGCCCGGCTGAACATCGCCTGACAAACCCCAGCAGCCGCTCCCGGGCAGAACGCAGACACCGCTGCGCTGTTTGCCGCGGGGGCCGCCGCGGGGAATTCCCAGCAGGCGGGGCGGCAGCGCTCGGTCCCGTGCTCGGTCCCCTGCTCCGCCGGTTCCTAGTGGGAGGAGCGGGCGGGAGGCGCTACGGGCGCGTCACCCGCGGGAAGGAGGGGTAGGGGGGGTGCGGGCCGGCGAGATGCGGTGCGGGGTGGGGGCTCCCCTTCTCCCCCTCCCCGCTGTGCGCGCGCAGGGGCCGGCCTCTCGCTCTCGGGCCGTGACGCGGGGCCGTCGTGACGTTTCGGGCTCCCGCCTCCTGCCGGCGGCGCTCGGCGACGTCACGGGTTTCGGCGGAGCGGGAGGCGGAGCTTTCGGTTGGCAGCAGAAGCAGCAGCGGCGGCGGCCGCCGGCGCCTCGCGCCTGACGGGACTTCCCCCCCCTCCCCGCCTCCCGCAACCCCCCTTCCTTACCCGGTCCGGCTCCGTCCGCGGCACCGGCGCTCCGGGGGCACCTTCCCCGCCGCGCTCCTCTCGGGCCCGCCTCGGCGCGCGGCTCCTTCCGCGCCGGCCTCCGTGCCTCCTGTCACCCTCCCCACCGTGCCCCGGCGCGGGCAGGCCCCGGGCCCCTTCCCCCCCTCCTCCGGGGGGGGGGGGGCTCCTCTCCGGAAACCTGGCCGCTCCCTCCGCACCTCCCGCCCAGCCGGGCCTGCGCCCTCAGCCGCCGGGCAGCGCGGGGGGTCCCTGGCGGCTGCCCGGCCTCCGCTGTGACACAGGTCGGTGCCGGCGGGGCGGGCGGGGGTGGCTCTGGGAAAGGCCGGGGCGGGGGGCGGCCTTCGGCTTTCCGGGTGCTGGCGGGGGTGCGGGATTGTCAGCGCACGTTGGAGGGGGGCGCCGGTGTGCGGGGTGCTTCGGCGCCCGTGGGGTGGCTGGGCTGGGAGGCGAGCACGAACCGAGCCGCCGGGGGCACCGGTCCCGTGCGGAGGTAGGTAGGCGGTGGGGTAGTTATTTGGGGTGCTGGGGGGGGGGGGCCGCGACGGGTTCGTTATTTGCAGCCGCAGAATGTTCGGGGGTTTTGCGAGCTCTACAAATACTTGGATGTCACCGTAAACCTTCCTGTGGTTGCGCACTGATGCTGTAGCCTCTTGTCTTTGCATTGCACTGCAGCGGTAGCAGCGCTACGAATTGGGTATGTAGGTCAGATTCTGCGAGATGTTTTTGTCGGGGGGAAAAGTGAATATTGGATTGTGTTCCCCTCTTGCTGTTGAGGTGCATTGCAGCACCCAGTACTTCTGGGTTGGGGTTTTTTTTGTTGTTGTTGTTTTTTTTCTTTCTGGTTTCCTCTCTTGCTTCATAAATCTGGTTTTAGTTTTTGACTGTGCAATTACCGAAGATCAAAGCATTACATGAGCTGAGCACTTCTAAGCTGTATTGTATCAGCGAGTGCCCTCTAAGAGGTTGCTAAATGATGATAGAGCCTTGCCTCGAATTAAGGCAGATGTCTAGTCCGTGCAAAAAAAAACCAAAACCCACCCCCAGTTTCTCTCCTGTACCGTTTCGTTAAACAATGCAGCACGTTGCAGAGTGTGAGAGGCCTTCAGAAATGTGTTGCTGGGTATAGGGCAAAGACGTAGTATTTGCAGAAAGAATGACTGCGTGCTCGTCTTGCACAACATCTCAGCTTCTCTCCCGGCGTAGCATTGATGAGCAGAATACCCTAGAAGATGTTGGTTCCTATGGAATTCCCGTACGGTTAGTTCTAAGGGAAAGGGCAGCCATGAGTTAGTGCTTAACACTACACTAAATATCCTTAGAAGAATTTTCTTGGTGGTTTGGTTTTTTTTTCCCTACCCTATGGGCTAAACCCATAGGTTTGTGGTCCTTTGAAAACAACAGAAATGCTGTATGAGGAAATTTTACTTTCATGTCTACCTTTCCTTATAGTGGCTTTTAAAATAACTACTTTTCTCAGTAATGGATTCACAAATGAGAACTTGCTGCAATCCCCGTTCTCTTTACATTTTGTTTCTGTCATGATTGCTGCTGAAATGTACTGAACCTGAATATTAATTCAGATCATGTGGCAATGCATAATTAATATGATTTTTCCCGAGGTTTTATAGTATTTTGATAGAGCAGAAATGCAAGGTGATGTTGGTGATCAGAGCAAAATGTGTGTGTCAGTGCTTTATGTGACACGAGTGGAAGATGTGGTGAAGGACACAGATGTTTGTGAACTGCTTGTCTTGCTGAGATTTCTAAGATTAAGTTTCAGAGGAAACTTTCTCTGGGATAGCTGTGGCATTTGGTAATCTTGAGAGCTTTTATAGTGTGAGTAGGCAGGTATGTCAGGTTGAATTTATTAGCAGAGTGTAACGAGCATTATCATGTTGTTTAATATCATGGTAGGGAAGCTTTTTTCTTATCTTTGTATTGATAAAACTCTAGATGCTATGGTAAAGATAATTAACCTTTCAAATTTAGTCACAGGTCTGTCAGTAGTTCTTTGCTGTGGGTCTTGGGGAAGCTGCTCAATGTGCAGACTTGTCAGAATTTAAAGCTGATTGAGGCTAAATGCAGAAGATGTATTGGTTTATTATGATTTTTTCTTCTGGCAAAAGCAAGGAAGTTAGTGCTATTTATATTTATTTAGACATAGTTTTTCCTTGATTTTTTTTCAAGTGTTAATATTTAGGTACAAGTCAGAATTCTTCTTCTCAAATCCTATATATGGAGAACTTATTGAGAAAAGCTTTGCATATTAGCAATCTTAAGTTTCATTTTTCGTTTTTCCTCTATATTATATTTACTGCAGGCTTTTTACAGCAACAAAGTCAAAAGTAATTAATAACTCCATTTTTGTGAGATATTCTTCAGTGGCTCTGAGCATTCTCTGAACTAAAAATGTTTCCTTATAAAATACAACCTGAGAATGATAATAGAGTGACTTTCTGCATTGTGATTCCCCTTCTCCCACCAAACACAGCCAAAGGTGTTCTGGTCTATTGAGAATTATGCATTTTGTCTGAAGTAATCAGTGTATTTTCTAATAGTTTATTTTTAGAAACAGCATGTTTTATGTTCTTAGGGCTTTGCTGTTTACACTACTATGTGGAAAAAAATAAATGTATTGTCAAAATGTGACCTGTGTAGTTACTTGTTACTTTTGCAGAGCTTATGTTANGGGACGCGACGTGTTCGTTATTTGCAGCCGCAGAATGTTCGGGGGTTTTGCGAGCTCTACAAATACTTGGATGTCACCGTAAACCTTCCTGTGGTTGCGCACTGATGCTGTAGCCTCTTGTCTTTGCATTGCACTGCAGCGGTAGCAGCGCTACGAATTGGGTATGTAGGTCAGATTCTGCGAGATGTTTTTGTCGGGGGGAAAAGTGAATATTGGATTGTGTTCCCCTCTTGCTGTTGAGGTGCATTGCAGCACCCAGTACTTCTGGGTTGGGGTTTTTTTTGTTGTTGTTGTTTTTTTTCTTTCTGGTTTCCTCTCTTGCTTCATAAATCTGGTTTTAGTTTTTGACTGTGCAATTACCGAAGATCAAAGCATTACATGAGCTGAGCACTTCTAAGCTGTATTGTATCAGCGAGTGCCCTCTAAGAGGTTGCTAAATGATGATAGAGCCTTGCCTCGAATTAAGGCAGATGTCTAGTCCGTGCAAAAAAAAAACCAAAACCCACCCCCAGTTTCTCTCCTGTACCGTTTCGTTAAACAATGCAGCACGTTGCAGAGTGTGAGAGGCCTTCAGAAATGTGTTGCTGGGTATAGGGCAAAGACGTAGTATTTGCAGAAAGAATGACTGCGTGCTCGTCTTGCACAACATCTCAGCTTCTCTCCCGGCGTAGCATTGATGAGCAGAATACCCTAGAAGATGTTGGTTCCTATGGAATTCCCGTACGGTTAGTTCTAAGGGAAAGGGCAGCCATGAGTTAGTGCTTAACACTACACTAAATATCCTTAGAAGAATTTTCTTGGTGGTTTGGTTTTTTTTTCCCTACCCTATGGGCTAAACCCATAGGTTTGTGGTCCTTTGAAAACAACAGAAATGCTGTATGAGGAAATTTTACTTTCATGTCTACCTTTCCTTATAGTGGCTTTTAAAATAACTACTTTTCTCAGTAATGGATTCACAAATGAGAACTTGCTGCAATCCCCGTTCTCTTTACATTTTGTTTCTGTCATGATTGCTGCTGAAATGTACTGAACCTGAATATTAATTCAGATCATGTGGCAATGCATAATTAATATGATTTTTCCCGAGGTTTTATAGTATTTTGATAGAGCAGAAATGCAAGGTGATGTTGGTGATCAGAGCAAAATGTGTGTGTCAGTGCTTTATGTGACACGAGTGGAAGATGTGGTGAAGGACACAGATGTTTGTGAACTGCTTGTCTTGCTGAGATTTCTAAGATTAAGTTTCAGAGGAAACTTTCTCTGGGATAGCTGTGGCATTTGGTAATCTTGAGAGCTTTTATAGTGTGAGTAGGCAGGTATGTCAGGTTGAATTTATTAGCAGAGTGTAACGAGCATTATCATGTTGTTTAATATCATGGTAGGGAAGCTTTTTTCTTATCTTTGTATTGATAAAACTCTAGATGCTATGGTAAAGATAATTAACCTTTCAAATTTAGTCACAGGTCTGTCAGTAGTTCTTTGCTGTGGGTCTTGGGGAAGCTGCTCAATGTGCAGACTTGTCAGAATTTAAAGCTGATTGAGGCTAAATGCAGAAGATGTATTGGTTTATTATGATTTTTTCTTCTGGCAAAAGCAAGGAAGTTAGTGCTATTTATATTTATTTAGACATAGTTTTTCCTTGATTTTTTTTCAAGTGTTAATATTTAGGTACAAGTCAGAATTCTTCTTCTCAAATCCTATATATGGAGAACTTATTGAGAAAAGCTTTGCATATTAGCAATCTTAAGTTTCATTTTTCGTTTTTCCTCTATATTATATTTACTGCAGGCTTTTTACAGCAACAAAGTCAAAAGTAATTAATAACTCCATTTTTGTGAGATATTCTTCAGTGGCTCTGAGCATTCTCTGAACTAAAAATGTTTCCTTATAAAATACAACCTGAGAATGATAATAGAGTGACTTTCTGCATTGTGATTCCCCTTCTCCCACCAAACACAGCCAAAGGTGTTCTGGTCTATTGAGAATTATGCATTTTGTCTGAAGTAATCAGTGTATTTTCTAATAGTTTATTTTTAGAAACAGCATGTTTTATGTTCTTAGGGCTTTGCTGTTTACACTACTATGTGGAAAAAAATAAATGTATTGTCAAAATGTGACCTGTGTAGTTACTTGTTACTTTTGCAGAGCTTATGTTCGCAAATATAATTGCTAAATATTTATTTTGACTAGTGACTTTACCTAGGTTGGGATTCTCACTTTTGAGCACGAGATCATGATTTACTAAGGTAGTCATGATGACAAATGCATCTTATGGCTCAATGTTAAATTAATGTCTTAGATAAACATGCTTGTTTGCAGGTTTTTCTGAGGTGTTTCTAATCTATTCACCTGAAGTGTATTTTCTTTAAGATGCTGAAGGAAGAGTGTGGTTCTGTGTTGGGATGTTGCAGTGATTTCATCTGTGGGAGCCACTGCTCTGGGGCACTTGACCCACAAAGCACATGCAGCATAGCTTAGAGCCCAGCTTAGGGAGGTCATTTGCACTTGGCTATCTATGGGCTATCTGCAGTGTGCTTTAAAACCTGCAGGTGTCTCCAATTATTCCATATTTTGGAAGTTATATCAGCAAACTGTATCTTAATTTCTCACAAGAGGGAAATAATTTTCTCAAGGGTAGAGGGTTTTTCTTTTCTGTAGCTTTTTTTTTTTCCTTCCAGCCATTTTTTTTTTTCTTTATTCCTTCACTCTTTTTTCCTCACTTGCTTCTCTTCCTGTATTTCCATTCAGTGGATTATCTGCAGTGGTTAAAGATACTGCTTTTGTGTTCATGAGATGTTTTGTGCTACGTGCACTAACTGCCTGACAACAGCCATGTAATAAAATTCAAATGCTTCAGATGTTTCTGTTGCAAAGACTGTACTTTTGAAGCTGGGGTATGATAACGCTGATAAACAGTTCTCATGTGGATAAATGAACAACTGATGTGTGAGAAGGGAGAGGATTTCATGAGGTCAGTCCCTGCTCTGAGGCAGAGGCAAATAGAATGATACCCTTTCTGTGAGATGTTTGTCTGATCTCTGCTTAAAAAATTCAAAAGAGGGGAATACCACACCTCGTCCCTGCTCTATTTATAATCACTACAGAGCTGTCATGATAGTTTGGAGGCTTTTCTTAATATTTAACTGAATTCTCTGTCGTGGTGCTAGTCAAGCCAGTTAGTTTCTGTCCAACTGTTATTAGTCATGCAGGGTAATGATTTCTCTGGTCTGCACCAACTGTTTGCATGTGTGAAGACTGACTCCTGTTCCTCTGGCTCCTTTTATTTCAGACTTCTCTTTGCTAAATTGTGCAAACAGGCATTTTCTTCACAGGTCATGTTTTCTCGAGCTTCTTGTTGTTAACTCGCTGGCCTCTCTATGATTTGCCTTTATCTTTTTCAAAGTTCCCCAGACAAAGTCTTCCAGCAGCAGAGTAATTAACTTACAGAGCATGTTGCAGCAGAAGGAATGTGACAGCCTTCTGAAAATATCAGTGCAGGGGGGTGTGTGCATGTAGGGTTGGGTTTGGTTTTGTTTGTTGTTTGCCTTTTTTGTTTGTTTTGTTGTTGTTTTTCCAACATCACCAGGTTCTTGGCTCCTGCATTTGTTAACACGGGACCTTGTCTCAGTGTTTATTAAATCACAAATGTCTTTATTGGTGTATATGAATTTGAATGACCTTTCTGAAGACTAGAACCTTATCCTGTATTTAATTCAATCTTTATTTCATGTTAGCTTCCTTTCATTAAGCTTTAAATGAGTTATTCTCCAGGGATGTGTATGTAGTTTCTGCTCTTCCACATCTATTTCCCAGCACACACAATCACTGAGGTTTTTGAACACAAGGTTGCTCTACAACAGGAAACCTGGCTGAGAACAAGTTCTTCTAGCATGAGATGCAGCTTGATTGGCAAAAGTGTGTCAGTATCAGTCTATTTTATACCTGTGCTGGCTTTGAAGTAAGTTGTGTTGCCAAGATAACTTCTGTCAGTGCAGCTGTACCTCAACAAGCCTGTTGCCATTTTGTGGCCATACAGTCCAATGACACAGTAGAAGAAATTGTTATCCTATAGGCATGCTTTATTGTAAGAATAGCAGAGCCAGCTAAGAAACAGATGTGTTCAACATGTTCCCTGGCTTTCCTCCATTTTATCTGACTTATGTTAATGATTTTACACATAACTTTTGAGGCTAGATCACAGATGGGACAAATTGTTTGATTCTTTCAGCAGTGCTGCCTTCACAAAAAAACGAAACCATCACCAAAAATTATTGTTAAGGAAGACCTTTTAGCTTCTTGCAGGAAGAAGTATTCAAGTAGTGTGCTCACACTTAATGGTTTGTAGCTCCCTGAACTCCCTGAAACCCCTGCATTACACATGATGTCTTTCAAAAGATCTTCTAAAAAGATTCAAATCTGTACTGACCAAGACAACTGGTTCCAGCATGAGTTCTTGCTCCTTTCTTTGTGTTGGTGCTGTAGAAGTGTGAGATCAGTTAGACTGGTGGTTAATTAAAGCATAAATCTTTTCAACTGAATTGTATATTTGCTCTGGATCTCCTGCTTGTCATTGAAGTTCAGCTGGAGAGCAGCAGTTACTGCAGACAAGCAGCACTGCTGCCCTTGACAGAAATGCAACTTGAGCAGTGGAACTGTAGTGGTAAAGTTAATTAGATGTGGGCATGTGCATAGTAATCCTTCCTCTGCAGCTTTTGAGCCTATAGTTAAGTTGATTAGCTGTGTTTATGAGGATTCTTACATTTTTTCTCTCTTGAGGGACAAGTATAATTATGTACCATCATATTACAGTGGGCACCACTGTAATGAGGAGTGTGCAGTGGGAGATGCAAGATGGAAACCTCATGGAGATACCCTGTGTTTTCTGTCTTTGCCTTTGACTCTCCAGTGTTCTGACAACACAGGGGTTTTCTTGCTACATTTTGGCTTAATATAATTCTGAGGAGTTGAGTTCTATATAAGCCCTCCAAGCATGAAGGGTCTGAGCTTACCCAAACCTGTTGCTCCCTTTTTAAATTTATTGTCTTATCCTACATAAATATTCCATGTTAGTGTATTATGAAATTACATTTTATATTCTTATTGAGGGTAGAAATAATGGAAGAAATGTCTCACTGAATGCACAGATTGGAGTTATGAAGGGGAGAGAACTCCTGGGGTATTGAACTCAGAAGATCATAGTGTGAGCCAGGAAAGGCATTTTAGACAGAAACTCCAGGTGCTGGTGTGTTAATAGGGTGGGAAAACTTGACAGCCAGATAACAGTAGATGAGAAAAACCTTGATATGATATTCCCATACTCTGCATTTCCTCATTGTAGCACTGCCTTGGGAAGTGTGCAGGAAGAACTGAGGGGTGATTAAGGCAGCGTGTAGCACAGGCTGTGCACTGGGGAGGATTCCTCCTTCATTTGCTGCAAAATGTGGAGGGTGTGTAGCAAATGAGAGTGAAATGGCTTCACTATCACAGCATCTAAACGGGCCCAGAGAATTCAATTGTGCCTTTGCTGGTGGCACAGCAAGATGCCAGGCAGGGCAGGTTAATAAGGAAGGTTCATGTGTATAGTTGCAGTCAGGGCTTTTTGGTGCTTGGTTTGAAACGATGGTAGTGTGGATTGCAGCCATGACTACAAACTCACAACTGCTGCAAGTGTGCAGTCAGTCAGTTTCACTCAGTGAAAGATGCTGTCAAATGTGCTGGTTGTATTGAAGACAAGAAGAAGTTTCTTGGCTTGAACACCTGAAGATAGATGTGAAAACTAGCTGCAGAAATGGAGAGTGGGTTTTTCTCTGCCTTATGACCCAAAATAGTCATCTTTCAAGCCATCGTGGTTACAGGGCTGGGAGATGAACTGAAAAGGATAGAACTACTGGAGTTTAAGGATAGGTTTCCTTCTGTATTTTCTCAAAAGCAAAACCTGACTGATGATTTGTGCATCATTGCTCTCAGATATTAAATGAAATGTTCCACTGGTTTGCAGTACACACTGTTTCTGCTGGAAGCCTGCTTTCTTTTATTTATTTTTTCTTCTCTTCCCTTGTGTATTTTTGCTTAAAGAAAAATGTTCATAGATTGTAAGTTGCTTGTGATAGGCTTATTTGTCTAGTGAATGGTTACTCCTAAAATTCACTTATTTGTCACACGATCTTCCATCCTTAAAGTTGTGAAACGATTGCAGGAATTGCCAACACCAGCAGTGCTGCTCAGATTATTTCCTTGTGTGTGCAGTTAGCTGTTTGGCTTCACTGGGCATCTTCAATTCCATCACAGGGAAAAGAGAGCTACTGTGTTGTTTGAAGGTGTTTGCTGTGACCTATATGACACACACAGAGTTTTCTTCCTGCAGGAGCTGAGGGAAGGACACAGGCAGTTACATTCGTAGCAGGGAATGGTTCACATTGTAAC
Source organism: Ceyx cyanopectus (assembly GCA_013401355.1). Taxonomy (NCBI): domain Eukaryota; kingdom Metazoa; phylum Chordata; class Aves; order Coraciiformes; family Alcedinidae; genus Ceyx; species Ceyx cyanopectus. Next base: position 10,600 of record VYZU01019398.1, on the reverse strand, counting down.
ACCTTTAGCCTTTCACAAATGTTTTGACTTGCTAATGGTAAGTTTGGAGTAAACCCAATATTGATGCCACTCTCGACAGCATCAGCAGAAGCCTCCACATGACAGCAGCAGGTGCTGAGCTGAGAGCACCACTGAGATTTTTAGAAGGAGAAACAGAAGCACCTAAATCTGACTGACACTTTCTGTAGTGCATGTTTCGTGGGATTCTGTGGATTAAAATTTCATACACCTGTTTTTTTGAGAAGCCTTTTATGGAGCTACTCAGTTCACAGATAGTAAACTAGGAAAAAGCTACAATAGCACAGAAGTGTTTTGCTCTGTGTATTTGTGGGCACTACAGTGCTATCTTAATCTACTGAGTGAGCTTTAAGCTCGAATAGCATGAATCAGTTTGTGTAGCATATAGCTTAGTTAATGGTAAGGAGTTTGCTCTTAGTGTTGTGATGCTCTCAGACTTTCCACCGTGGCAGAGGTGATAAATTTCCAAGACAGCAGGGTGATTTGGAGGCAGTGATGCAGTTATTTGTAGCCCAGTGAACCGTGTCTATTACTTTTTAACAGAGTTCTGTGAGAAAATCTGGTCTCGAGTAGAGCAGAGGAATACCAGCAGTTGACTCCTAGCCAGTCTGTTCTGTTGCAAAATTGGCAACACAAAAATATTTTGCAAGATGTCACCGCATCATCTGTTTGCAAATTTCAGCTGTTGTGACCCTTCTTCAATTTAAAATGAGCAAGTTTGTTTCGTAATAGTTTGGGTTTTTTTCTTGGAATCCTGAACAAGTCTTAAGAAAGCACCATGACTTGAAAGGCAGATTTGCCTGATGTGTCAGTGAAGTAATTGTTCAGGCAGTTCCAAATCAGCTGTCAGAATGTTTTGGCTGCTCTTGAGGCAATGACAGATCAAGGAAATGGAGAAGTTCTGTAAAACTTGAATGAGGTGAAGAAAGAGACCTTGTTGAGGAAAGTAGGTGCTTTTCTGCTTGGGGCCAATCACAGCTTTATCTTTTGTGTGTGCTCGAAGTGGAGTGGGCTTGTGAAGGGTGAGCCAACAGAAGCTCTTGATACATTGTGGAAAGAGGTTTGTTCAAAGCAGGAAACTTGCATTTAAGTGCCTTGAAACTCTCTAAATATGCTTATCTCTCCCTATCGACTGTGGAGGAAGTGTAGGGAGATTAGCTTTCCTAGACTACACTTGCTCTTTGTGAATATTGCTCTAAGTGTAAAGATATTTATCTCTAAAGCATAATTTTGCTATAAACTCATCTTAAACTAAATTNGCTTCACTATCACAGCATCTAAACGGGCCCAGAGAATTCAATTGTGCCTTTGCTGGTGGCACAGCAAGATGCCAGGCAGGGCAGGTTAATAAGGAAGGTTCATGTGTATAGTTGCAGTCAGGGCTTTTTGGTGCTTGGTTTGAAACGATGGTAGTGTGGATTGCAGCCATGACTACAAACTCACAACTGCTGCAAGTGTGCAGTCAGTCAGTTTCACTCAGTGAAAGATGCTGTCAAATGTGCTGGTTGTATTGAAGACAAGAAGAAGTTTCTTGGCTTGAACACCTGAAGATAGATGTGAAAACTAGCTGCAGAAATGGAGAGTGGGTTTTTCTCTGCCTTATGACCCAAAATAGTCATCTTTCAAGCCATCGTGGTTACAGGGCTGGGAGATGAACAAAATTGAAGAACAAAGATGGGTTATGGTGGTCTGAACACTGCCTGTCACTCATCTGTTGCTAAGGATCTGACTTGGTGTCCTGGTTTGAGTTAGAGCAGAACCAGTTAGTTCTGCTCAGTGATTTTACTTTTCAGCTCAGTCCCTTCTCAGTAACATCACTGAGGGCTGAGGGGTATAAGCTAATAACAGATGCCAATGGCTGGCATCTGAGAAGGACCCTGTCTTTGATCCCAGCCCGTGTGCCTCTCTGTCTCCTACTGAGTCCAGTCTTGGACTTTCCCAGTACCTGCTCTACAGCATCAGTGCTGCTGCTGACAACTGCCATTGCTGGGGGGGGTAGGGTGGGTGGGTTTGGTTCAGTATGGCTTTTGTGTATATTTATATATATATATTCTACTTTATTATTTTCATGAAAGTGTTGTAGCTTTCTTTTCTAATCCACAAGTCTCTGTCCCTTAGTCTCTTTCTCTTCCCCTTTGGGAAGGGAGCAGGATTAACATCACAAGCCTTTGTGAAACGTATTTAGAAACTAGCAAAACATTTCTCTACAACAATATGGTTTTTGATTGTAGTTACAAGGTTTTGTCACTTTTGTTATTAATCACGGTGACAATCTTTTGTCTTTAGGCCAAGGGCAAGAGTTCCTTGTTGTTCTAGTCGGAAAAATAAAGTTTGTAGTGGCATGTCATTAATATTTATGCTGCACAGGTAATAAAGTAAATATTAGGGTCATGAATTATTGAAAGAAAAGTGATGAAATAGTGTTTGTTAGTTAGGTTGTTATGTAGTTTTGCATGTTTGTGAGAAATGAGACCCCTGGAAGAGAGCATCTTTTTAAGTACTGCTTGTGACTTCTGCATTAATGGGAGTTTTCATTGTCAAATGATATGAATGTTTAAAAATAATTATAAATGCAATTCTTATGATGAATTGTAGAACNGGTCTCGAGTAGAGCAGAGGAATACCAGCAGTTGACTCCTAGCCAGTCTGTTCTGTTGCAAAATTGGCAACACAAAAATATTTTGCAAGATGTCACCGCATCATCTGTTTGCAAATTTCAGCTGTTGTGACCCTTCTTCAATTTAAAATGAGCAAGTTTGTTTCGTAATAGTTTGGGTTTTTTTCTTGGAATCCTGAACAAGTCTTAAGAAAGCACCATGACTTGAAAGGCAGATTTGCCTGATGTGTCAGTGAAGTAATTGTTCAGGCAGTTCCAAATCAGCTGTCAGAATGTTTTGGCTGCTCTTGAGGCAATGACAGATCAAGGAAATGGAGAAGTTCTGTAAAACTTGAATGAGGTGAAGAAAGAGACCTTGTTGAGGAAAGTAGGTGCTTTTCTGCTTGGGGCCAATCACAGCTTTATCTTTTGTGTGTGCTCGAAGTGGAGTGGGCTTGTGAAGGGTGAGCCAACAGAAGCTCTTGATACATTGTGGAAAGAGGTTTGTTCAAAGCAGGAAACTTGCATTTAAGTGCCTTGAAACTCTCTAAATATGCTTATCTCTCCCTATCGACTGTGGAGGAAGTGTAGGGAGATTAGCTTTCCTAGACTACACTTGCTCTTTGTGAATATTGCTCTAAGTGTAAAGATATTTATCTCTAAAGCATAATTTTGCTATAAACTCATCTTAAACTAAATTACCAGCTACTTGGCATTTTTATGAAAAAAAAGCCTTAAAAACCCTCTCCTTGCATTCTCAAACCTTCCAGCACATGATTTTCAAGTCAAGATCATTGTTCACCAGGCTGATAAATGTATATGAATGTGTCAAATTGCAGTTTACAGAACAGCAGGAACTGAAGATTTCATCTGAGTAGCATGAAGTTTTACTTTTGTCACTGGGCATGGTGGATCCTTCACTCTGAAGTCTCTCTCTGAGTCCTTTGAGAGGTGAGCTGCATTTATGGTGCTAGAACTGACAGCACTGCTTTTCAAGGCTTTATNGCCTTATGACCCAAAATAGTCATCTTTCAAGCCATCGTGGTTACAGGGCTGGGAGATGAACTGAAAAGGATAGAACTACTGGAGTTTAAGGATAGGTTTCCTTCTGTATTTTCTCAAAAGCAAAACCTGACTGATGATTTGTGCATCATTGCTCTCAGATATTAAATGAAATGTTCCACTGGTTTGCAGTACACACTGTTTCTGCTGGAAGCCTGCTTTCTTTTATTTATTTTTTCTTCTCTTCCCTTGTGTATTTTTGCTTAAAGAAAAATGTTCATAGATTGTAAGTTGCTTGTGATAGGCTTATTTGTCTAGTGAATGGTTACTCCTAAAATTCACTTATTTGTCACACGATCTTCCATCCTTAAAGTTGTGAAACGATTGCAGGAATTGCCAACACCAGCAGTGCTGCTCAGATTATTTCCTTGTGTGTGCAGTTAGCTGTTTGGCTTCACTGGGCATCTTCAATTCCATCACAGGGAAAAGAGAGCTACTGTGTTGTTTGAAGGTGTTTGCTGTGACCTATATGACACACACAGAGTTTTCTTCCTGCAGGAGCTGAGGGAAGGACACAGGCAGTTACATTCGTAGCAGGGAATGGTTCACATTGTAACACCTTTAGCCTTTCACAAATGTTTTGACTTGCTAATGGTAAGTTTGGAGTAAACCCAATATTGATGCCACTCTCGACAGCATCAGCAGAAGCCTCCACATGACAGCAGCAGGTGCTGAGCTGAGAGCACCACTGAGATTTTTAGAAGGAGAAACAGAAGCACCTAAATCTGACTGACACTTTCTGTAGTGCATGTTTCGTGGGATTCTGTGGATTAAAATTTCATACACCTGTTTTTTTGAGAAGCCTTTTATGGAGCTACTCAGNTCTCTCTTGAGGGACAAGTATAATTATGTACCATCATATTACAGTGGGCACCACTGTAATGAGGAGTGTGCAGTGGGAGATGCAAGATGGAAACCTCATGGAGATACCCTGTGTTTTCTGTCTTTGCCTTTGACTCTCCAGTGTTCTGACAACACAGGGGTTTTCTTGCTACATTTTGGCTTAATATAATTCTGAGGAGTTGAGTTCTATATAAGCCCTCCAAGCATGAAGGGTCTGAGCTTACCCAAACCTGTTGCTCCCTTTTTAAATTTATTGTCTTATCCTACATAAATATTCCATGTTAGTGTATTATGAAATTACATTTTATATTCTTATTGAGGGTAGAAATAATGGAAGAAATGTCTCACTGAATGCACAGATTGGAGTTATGAAGGGGAGAGAACTCCTGGGGTATTGAACTCAGAAGATCATAGTGTGAGCCAGGAAAGGCATTTTAGACAGAAACTCCAGGTGCTGGTGTGTTAATAGGGTGGGAAAACTTGACAGCCAGATAACAGTAGATGAGAAAAACCTTGATATGATATTCCCATACTCTGCATTTCCTCATTGTAGCACTGCCTTGGGAAGTGTGCAGGAAGAACTGAGGGGTGATTAAGGCAGCGTGTAGCACAGGCTGTGCACTGGGGAGGATTCCTCCTTCATTTGCTGCAAAATGTGGAGGGTGTGTAGCAAATGAGAGTGAAATGGCTTCACTATCACAGCATCTAAACGGGCCCAGAGAATTCAATTGTGCCTTTGCTGGTGGCACAGCAAGATGCCAGGCAGGGCAGGTTAATAAGGAAGGTTCATGTGTATAGTTGCAGTCAGGGCTTTTTGGTGCTTGGTTTGAAACGATGGTAGTGTGGATTGCAGCCATGACTACAAACTCACAACTGCTGCAAGTGTGCAGTCAGTCAGTTTCACTCAGTGAAAGATGCTGTCAAATGTGCTGGTTGTATTGAAGACAAGAAGAAGTTTCTTGGCTTGAACACCTGAAGATAGATGTGAAAACTAGCTGCAGAAATGGAGAGTGGGTTTTTCTCTGCCTTATGACCCAAAATAGTCATCTTTCAAGCCATCGTGGTTACAGGGCTGGGAGATGAACTGAAAAGGATAGAACTACTGGAGTTTAAGGATAGGTTTCCTTCTGTATTTTCTCAAAAGCAAAACCTGACTGATGATTTGTGCATCATTGCTCTCAGATATTAAATGAAATGTTCCACTGGTTTGCAGTACACACTGTTTCTGCTGGAAGCCTGCTTTCTTTTATTTATTTTTTCTTCTCTTCCCTTGTGTATTTTTGCTTAAAGAAAAATGTTCATAGATTGTAAGTTGCTTGTGATAGGCTTATTTGTCTAGTGAATGGTTACTCCTAAAATTCACTTATTTGTCACACGATCTTCCATCCTTAAAGTTGTGAAACGATTGCAGGAATTGCCAACACCAGCAGTGCTGCTCAGATTATTTCCTTGTGTGTGCAGTTAGCTGTTTGGCTTCACTGGGCATCTTCAATTCCATCACAGGGAAAAGAGAGCTACTGTGTTGTTTGAAGGTGTTTGCTGTGACCTATATGACACACACAGAGTTTTCTTCCTGCAGGAGCTGAGGGAAGGACACAGGCAGTTACATTCGTAGCAGGGAATGGTTCACATTGTAACACCTTTAGCCTTTCACAAATGTTTTGACTTGCTAATGGTAAGTTTGGAGTAAACCCAATATTGATGCCACTCTCGACAGCATCAGCAGAAGCCTCCACATGACAGCAGCAGGTGCTGAGCTGAGAGCACCACTGAGATTTTTAGAAGGAGAAACAGAAGCACCTAAATCTGACTGACACTTTCTGTAGTGCATGTTTCGTGGGATTCTGTGGATTAAAATTTCATACACCTGTTTTTTTGAGAAGCCTTTTATGGAGCTACTCAGTTCACAGATAGTAAACTAGGAAAAAGCTACAATAGCACAGAAGTGTTTTGCTCTGTGTATTTGTGGGCACTACAGTGCTATCTTAATCTACTGAGTGAGCTTTAAGCTCGAATAGCATGAATCAGTTTGTGTAGCATATAGCTTAGTTAATGGTAAGGAGTTTGCTCTTAGTGTTGTGATGCTCTCAGACTTTCCACCGTGGCAGAGGTGATAAATTTCCAAGACAGCAGGGTGATTTGGAGGCAGTGATGCAGTTATTTGTAGCCCAGTGAACCGTGTCTATTACTTTTTAACAGAGTTCTGTGAGAAAATCTGGTCTCGAGTAGAGCAGAGGAATACCAGCAGTTGACTCCTAGCCAGTCTGTTCTGTTGCAAAATTGGCAACACAAAAATATTTTGCAAGATGTCACCGCATCATCTGTTTGCAAATTTCAGCTGTTGTGACCCTTCTTCAATTTAAAATGAGCAAGTTTGTTTCGTAATAGTTTGGGTTTTTTTCTTGGAATCCTGAACAAGTCTTAAGAAAGCACCATGACTTGAAAGGCAGATTTGCCTGATGTGTCAGTGAAGTAATTGTTCAGGCAGTTCCAAATCAGCTGTCAGAATGTTTTGGCTGCTCTTGAGGCAATGACAGATCAAGGAAATGGAGAAGTTCTGTAAAACTTGAATGAGGTGAAGAAAGAGACCTTGTTGAGGAAAGTAGGTGCTTTTCTGCTTGGGGCCAATCACAGCTTTATCTTTTGTGTGTGCTCGAAGTGGAGTGGGCTTGTGAAGGGTGAGCCAACAGAAGCTCTTGATACATTGTGGAAAGAGGTTTGTTCAAAGCAGGAAACTTGCATTTAAGTGCCTTGAAACTCTCTAAATATGCTTATCTCTCCCTATCGACTGTGGAGGAAGTGTAGGGAGATTAGCTTTCCTAGACTACACTTGCTCTTTGTGAATATTGCTCTAAGTGTAAAGATATTTATCTCTAAAGCATAATTTTGCTATAAACTCATCTTAAACTAAATTACCAGCTACTTGGCATTTTTATGAAAAAAAAGCCTTAAAAACCCTCTCCTTGCATTCTCAAACCTTCCAGCACATGATTTTCAAGTCAAGATCATTGTTCACCAGGCTGATAAATGTATATGAATGTGTCAAATTGCAGTTTACAGAACAGCAGGAACTGAAGATTTCATCTGAGTAGCATGAAGTTTTACTTTTGTCACTGGGCATGGTGGATCCTTCACTCTGAAGTCTCTCTCTGAGTCCTTTGAGAGGTGAGCTGCATTTATGGTGCTAGAACTGACAGCACTGCTTTTCAAGGCTTTATCCTTCCTCTGAGTGGGAGAACAACATCCATAATTAGAAGTTGTGTTTTATACAAGTCTGGTTTTTTGTTTGTTTGGTGGTGGTTTTGTTTCTGAACTCTGGAAGGAGTACAGCTAGTAACTGTTCTTTTCAGAAAATAAACAAATACCAAACATCTCTGTAGTTGTACAGATGAGCATGGTCTTGTGTGCTAAATTAGATATAAATTCACTTTTCTTTTTATATCTTCCCAACAAGAAAAAAAAACCCCTTCATTTTAAGAAGTTTCAAGTCTGCACATTGTAGAGGTATTTACTACATCAGTAACAGCAATAAAGGTGCCTGAGCCATCCCACACTTGCTGTCTGCAGCCTTCCTGATACTCTGCACCAGTGTCTGTGGGTTATGTACAGAAGCAAGATGGCTTCTGCATACACTGCATTTTCATGCACACAAGGATTGCATGATTCCTCTTTAATTTTATGTTGCAGTTATGTTAGATAATTGTACACTGCTGATTTAATAATTCTTCTGAATTGTCTCGTGCTAAGACTGTCCAATCTTGCAGCTGCAACTCTTTTCCAGTTTTCTAAATGACTGTCTTCATAACCTTTTTTTGCATTGAATGTAGTTTGACATAGAATAAACATAATAAACCACAATATTTAGATGTACATAAAATGCAGCTTCTAATGATGGGTGGTGCCCTCCTGGTTGCAGGAAGAGTAGAAGTTCAAAATGCAGTCCTGTCAGTTGTAGCATCATAAATGCAGCTCATCTCTGAAAAAAAAACCCCAATTATTAAACACAATAAAAATGAATATTAAATGTGAAGGAAATCACAATACATTACTATATGTATTTAAAATATTTAACCATATTTAAATACATTTTGTTGGACTGTGACTATTTTTAAACATGATTCAGGTCATTTGCTTAAGCTGTGTCTTGTAGATTTTATACCTACCTGATCACTGCCAGCCTGCAGGAGTCATGTTCATTGATGTTTTGTGGTAAGTAGGAATATGGATCTCAAAGTATATTATTTTCATCCATCAACTGAGTTTCCTGTTAGTTAATTGAGACTTTAAAGCAAATAATGAAAATGTCATGTGATATTTAGACAAATAGGTTGGAAAAACCTAAGTAGGGTAATTGCTGCAGTTACTTCTGTTAAGTCTAATCATTTCAAGAAGATTTTTTTGCTTGTCAGTAATATTAGTCCTTGAAATCAAGGTATTTACTGTGTTTTTGCTTTTAATTCCATGGTAGAAGCCAAACTAATTCATACATTATTTTACTCTCAGTTGGTGTGGAGGCAAATCAGCAGCAGCTCTTTGACCCTTTCCTTTATGTGTCTCAATTATTTTCACACAATTTACAATCCACCAGAATTTCCTTGTTTTCCAGCTATTTTAGTGGTTCCTGGTANGCATATAGCTTAGTTAATGGTAAGGAGTTTGCTCTTAGTGTTGTGATGCTCTCAGACTTTCCACCGTGGCAGAGGTGATAAATTTCCAAGACAGCAGGGTGATTTGGAGGCAGTGATGCAGTTATTTGTAGCCCAGTGAACCGTGTCTATTACTTTTTAACAGAGTTCTGTGAGAAAATCTGGTCTCGAGTAGAGCAGAGGAATACCAGCAGTTGACTCCTAGCCAGTCTGTTCTGTTGCAAAATTGGCAACACAAAAATATTTTGCAAGATGTCACCGCATCATCTGTTTGCAAATTTCAGCTGTTGTGACCCTTCTTCAATTTAAAATGAGCAAGTTTGTTTCGTAATAGTTTGGGTTTTTTTCTTGGAATCCTGAACAAGTCTTAAGAAAGCACCATGACTTGAAAGGCAGATTTGCCTGATGTGTCAGTGAAGTAATTGTTCAGGCAGTTCCAAATCAGCTGTCAGAATGTTTTGGCTGCTCTTGAGGCAATGACAGATCAAGGAAATGGAGAAGTTCTGTAAAACTTGAATGAGGTGAAGAAAGAGACCTTGTTGAGGAAAGTAGGTGCTTTTCTGCTTGGGGCCAATCACAGCTTTATCTTTTGTGTGTGCTCGAAGTGGAGTGGGCTTGTGAAGGGTGAGCCAACAGAAGCTCTTGATACATTGTGGAAAGAGGTTTGTTCAAAGCAGGAAACTTGCATTTAAGTGCCTTGAAACTCTCTAAATATGCTTATCTCTCCCTATCGACTGTGGAGGAAGTGTAGGGAGATTAGCTTTCCTAGACTACACTTGCTCTTTGTGAATATTGCTCTAAGTGTAAAGATATTTATCTCTAAAGCATAATTTTGCTATAAACTCATCTTAAACTAAATTACCAGCTACTTGGCATTTTTATGAAAAAAAAGCCTTAAAAACCCTCTCCTTGCATTCTCAAACCTTCCAGCACATGATTTTCAAGTCAAGATCATTGTTCACCAGGCTGATAAATGTATATGAATGTGTCAAATTGCAGTTTACAGAACAGCAGGAACTGAAGATTTCATCTGAGTAGCATGAAGTTTTACTTTTGTCACTGGGCATGGTGGATCCTTCACTCTGAAGTCTCTCTCTGAGTCCTTTGAGAGGTGAGCTGCATTTATGGTGCTAGAACTGACAGCACTGCTTTTCAAGGCTTTATCCTTCCTCTGAGTGGGAGAACAACATCCATAATTAGAAGTTGTGTTTTATACAAGTCTGGTTTTTTGTTTGTTTGGTGGTGGTTTTGTTTCTGAACTCTGGAAGGAGTACAGCTAGTAACTGTTCTTTTCAGAAAATAAACAAATACCAAACATCTCTGTAGTTGTACAGATGAGCATGGTCTTGTGTGCTAAATTAGATATAAATTCACTTTTCTTTTTATATCTTCCCAACAAGAAAAAAAAACCCCTTCATTTTAAGAAGTTTCAAGT
>VYZU01019397.1:7103-22333 GCA_013401355.1 Ceyx cyanopectus | reverse complement strand
GTTTCCAGCTTTTTGACAGTAAAGAGGGGGTTTTCCAGTGGAGTAAATCTTTGTCAACATAGAAGAGAGCATTTTCAGAACTTTTTCCATACGTGATTAATAAACAGTGTTGCCTCTGACTTACTGCCACATACCTGATTATTAGGATGCCAGTGATGACAATTTGAAAAAACAGGAGTCTGCTTAGGCATGATTAAGTCATTTCAGTAGTAGTAACAACAGATTTTATTGTTACAGTGACTATGATGACACTTGGAGAGCTAAAACAGCTTAATGAAAAACTGCTCAAGCAAATCCAGGGTAAGAATTTTTTAATACTCTTTGTTTTAGGTTGCATTTTTTTTGTAACAAAGAAAATCTTGTTTAACAAGTAAATTGTGATGGCTTTCCATTAGTTTTTGAGCTGAAATCTCTATCACATTTCCATGTAAAACAAGAAACTTCTAGGTGCTTTTGTTATGTAACCTTGGTTGTTGCAAACTGGCACATGAAGAATACAGTGTTCCTTAAGTTTTTTGTCTGGAATCATAGAACTGTTTAGCTTGGAAAAGTCCTTTTAAGATTAAGTCCAACTGTGTCCCTAAGTGCCACATCTGCAAGGTTGTTTTTTTTTAATGCTTTCAGGGATGGTAACTCAGCTTCTTTCCTTCCAATGCTTGACAGCCCTTTCAGTGAATGAATTTTTCCTACTACTTTAAGCCTCCACTAGCACAGCTTGAGGCCATTTCCAGTTGTCCTATCATTTGTTCCTTGGGAGAGGAGGCCTAGCCCAGCTCTATACAGCTTCTTTTTGGATAACTAGAAAGCAATAAGGTGTCCCCTCAGCTCTCTTTTCTCCAGACAAAATAACCCCAGTTTCCTCAGCCACTCCAGAAAACTTGTGCTCTGTATCCCTTACCAGCTTTGTACTTCTTTGGATGTGCTTCAGCATCTTGATGTCCTTACAGTAAAAGGACCAAAACTGTACTTGAGGTGCACCCTCACCACTGCCAAGTACAATAGGATCTTCCTTAATCCTGCTGGTCACTATATTTTAAAGACAATATCAACTTCATTTTGAGGTGTAAACTGATCCATATGGTCTCTGATCACCTACAACTGAAAACCGGTGGCCCTATTCAGTGTGCATTGAATGCACCAAGCTGCTCTGGAACAAGGAGAAGTGGTGGTCTTGTGCAGGAGCCCATTTAAATGCCCATGCCTCTTTCACAGTCGTGTTTGGCACTGTTGCTTAACTTTAGGGAAGTAGAAGGACCAAGTGTGTTAACCTACTGCTGTTCTTCCAGATGTGTTTGAAGAGCTGACGCAGCAAGTCCAAGAAAAAGACTCTCTGGCCTCAGAGCTCAATGTCCGTCACATTGCTATTGAGCAGCTGCTGAAGAACTGCTCCAAACTGCCATGTCTACAGATGGGTCGAGCAGGGATGAAATCGAATGTCCCCATATAAAGGGATAAAACATTTGTCCTCTTGTAGAGCTACCTTTCCCTAACAGCTTTGATAACCGTTAAGTAGAGCTGCACAGATGTTTAGAAACTTTTGAGGAAACTTGGGCAGCTTTATCTTTGCATTAGTAATCAAGGAGAAGTTTTACTCCACTTTGGTTTTAACAAGAGCAGAACAATTTTATATATTAAAATCAACCCTAATAATGTTTATTCACACTTAAGGATTTCCCCCACACACCATAACTACATGTGAGCCTTGAAATTAATTCTATGTTCTGTTGATAATGTTGTTTCTAACAGAGTGGCCTGAAGCCTGTAAACCTGCCTCCTTCATTTGGAGGAAATAAAAATCTTATTGGGTCATACCATGTTGCATCCAAGACAGCTTTAAGGGGAGAACAGTATTAGTGAAACTGATGGTTTTTTATTTATTATGAGCAATATTTTATTACTGAAATTTTATACTAAATAAATATCACTATTTTAGGTACTTTTCCAGATCTCTTTATAAATTTTCTGAATTACTCTGTGTAATGTTTATGCANNNNATTGACATTCAAACCAAAGTATAATTGTTCATGCTTTTTCAGGTCAGTATCTTTAATGATACAATTTAAAAAAAAAAACAACCCTCCTGTTTCCCAAAGAGATTAATTTCATCTATTAAAGAAAAAAAAAATATATGGTGGTGCATGACTTATTTTTATCAGCTTTATAACTGAAGAATTTGGTTAATGAGAGATGCTTTAAAAAAAAAAAATCCATACTTTGGTTTGAATGTAAATTTGAAGTTGTTTTATATGTGTGAAATTTTCAGTGCTGAAAAATTACTTTGATGGAACTAAATAAATTTGTTATACTACATTACTTTGATTTTTTTAATAAAGTTGGATCAGAAAATTATTTAATTTTGAATAGTAGTGATACATTACAAAATAGAACAGCCACTGCTTTTTTAAGACTTCCCTCAGTCTACTCTATCAAGAAATCAGAGTGAATCTTTGCTGAAAAACCTGTTTGTAGAGCTGCATTTGTGCAACAGAAGTTGTCGAGTCACAGAATTGCAGAATGTTGGGAGTTGGAAGGGACCTCCACAGATTGAGTCCAATCCCCTGCCAGAGCAGGACCAAACTCGTGCAGATCACTTAGAAATGTATCCGGCTGGGTCTTTAAAGTCTCCACTGTCAACACTGAAAAAGTCAGGGATGGAGGGAGAAACTCCTAGCTCCCAAAAAATCTCCTTAAGTCTTTGTGTTTAACAGGGAGTAATTTGTATAGCTGAGCTGAAGGAATGACTAGCATGAAGAAAAGTTTTGAGTTTTATTTTTATAATCAAATTTAAAGTCAACTGAAATTCAGGCTAGGGTTACTGATAACCCCCCCGCCATAGGAATAGCTGGACTCCATGGCTCAGGTTTACTAATTTTACTGGTTTTTTTCCATAGCAAATTTCTAGAAGGGTTTCATGTTTTCTGAAAGGAGTTTGGAACAGCTTAAGAGTATGTGTGAATGGGGACTTAAGAACTTGTCTGTGTCCAAGTATATTTTGGTTCAGGAGGGGAAAAAAATCAGTGAAGTCATTGCTTGCATGCAGAAGTTGGACATGCAAGTAAATGTGCATTAGCTAATTAAAGTTGTCAGAACACGGGCTAATCTCCTAAGTGCCAGTTTGCCTGTAAAACCTTCTTAAGACAGTACTAAGGTAAGTGTAATGGTGAGGTGAGAGATACCATTGTTACTCCTGTGAAAATGTCCATTGTACTGTCTTGAGGCTGGATCTAGAACTCTCCAGGTGTCTGATCAAACTGATGAGGGTCTTAATTTCACTTCACTAGATAGTGAGAACAGAGTTGCACTTAACACTTCTGCTGTTTCCTTTTGTGAAAATTGAGAGCATAGCATCAACATGTGAACTCCTTCCTACTACCTTTCAACATATTTTATTTTTGTTGCATTAGATCAGCTTTTTGATCCAAGTAAGGTTCAGGGGAGTTATTTTCATCTTAAGAGTGATTGTAATTAGGAAGAATATCTTTCGGAACATGTAAGACACGGTGAAACTATTTTTATTATGCTTTTCTCTCAGTAAGATTGTGAGTCAAGGGGGTAGTAGGAAAGACTTCAAATGTAGATGGTATGCACATGATTGCACATGCAATTACATTTGTGATTACAAGTTTTAGACTGATGTAAATATTTAAATACTGAGATATACTGGATGGCAGGTGTGGATGGTCACACTATTTATAGCTCATGGGGCTCATGCAAATCAACACCACTCCCTGTGAAAGTTGGGAATGCCACCCAGATACCTCAAGGGTATAAAGTGACAGAAAAATATTGTGTGCATCCATCACTGAAGTACTGAAGACTTGGACTGATCCAGTGAGACTCTCTGGATCTATGGGTGGTGAGAACTTTTTCTCTCTCTTTCTACACCCCAAGCTGACAAATCTATCCACATCTGAAAAACCCCTTGTGCTGTGACCACCACCTATGAGGTTACCACTCTTGAGTGTGGCTGGCAGGCCTGTCCATGTCAGACTGAGTTCTGACTCAACCCTAACAAGGTGTGTTTTGAAGTTTAAGTTACTTATAAAGGTCAGTTCCATCTCCTGCCAGCTCAGTGCTGGGTCTGGTAAGGTGAAGGGACCTTCTGCCCCTGCAGGCCTTTGGCCACTAATGGCATCCTGTTCATAGCCATCCCACAACAGAAACAACATGGTGTTACATAAAGTCAAAATTAACCTGGCCCATGTTGATTTAAAGTGAGTCAGAAACCAGCTGAAGTGAGCAGTTGTCCTGAAAAGCTGAGGAGGCTGCATAGACCTCATGAAGGTGTGGATGGGCTAGGACACTTGCTCCTTCTTGCCTCTCTAATAATGATCTCCAAAACAATCATCAACTCACTGAACTTTTGTTCCTGAAATGCTTGAAAACCACAAATGAGCGTGAGACATCAGCATCAGCTCTCCTGAGCACCCAGCAGATGGGTCCACCTTTCCCAAGCCAAAGCCTAGTGCCATGGAGGACAGTGCTAAAGAGGTGCACACTGTCAAAACCCTTCCCCTGAGCAGCCTAGTGTGGACTCAGGTGTGGATTCAGGCTGAGGTGGGACTGCAGGCAGGAATTACCCCAAAAAGGAGTTGGAAGATGGTCAGGGTGAACAGAACCTGTTGGTAAACTGGTTCTTGAGTAGTCCATGCTGTTTCTTAGTACATGAGCACATCAACCAATCAAACACCGAATAAGGCTAAAAGACAGTGTCTCTGGTTGCTTGTACAGTGAGTCCCATCTGTTGTGGGAATGAGGGGGAGGAGGAGGAAAGCACAGGAAAAAAAACCAAAACATATGTGATGGTCTGAGCAAAGACTGTCTCATCATGACTAACCACAAAGGGACAAACTACACTGTGCTGCTAACTTTGGCATAACAAACCAGAACACTTTGTTCTGCTGTCTTAGCTGCACATGCTGTGTTTTCTACAGTGCCTCATTGCTGTTTTTAAGACACTTTTCAAAATTTTGAACCAAAACAGGGAAAAGAAAAACATATTCTCTTCTTGCATCCTATTCAGACAGAAGATCAGATCTAACCAGAGACACTTATCAGACAAACATATTTGTTTACACTTATAGCACTGATAGAGGAGGATGAAAATTAATTTTTCAGTCTTCTGCTTCAAAAACCTAATGTAATCTCTCAACCTCGCACTGGCATTTATGAAAGCAGGGCAGAGTAGTTAGTTTGGTGTATATGAACCAAACTATACAATAAAAGGATATTACAGGACCAAGCATACAATAAAAAATATTTGTGTTCATGTGTATACACACACAGCATTTATGTTTCCTATCGGTTCTTTGAATTTTAGTTTTTTTACTCTCCTCCTGATACCTAAAGAGGAGCAATTTAATGCCTATAAAAACTTTCATTACATAATAACAAGATTAAATACTGCTCTGTGTAGTGGATTATGAATGTTAGCAATACGAGAGCTCCCTCTGGTGGTAGATTTTAGTACTTACACTTTGCTTTTCAAAACGTAGAGCAGTCAAGTGTTAGCTGGCTAACCCCAGGGTGCACCAGTAACAGCACTGTAGAAAAGAAATTATAGAGCTGCATACACTTGGGATATGATAGTGTACAGGTGGTGAACTGGAAACTAGTTATAAAACTGTGTAAAGCTGTGATGTTAGAAAACTACATATTAACATTTTTAACTGCTTCACAAGTATCATTAAGCACAAAGATACTGAGGAGCTCAGGAGAGTAAACTTGATTTAATTATTCTTACAAGTACAATTTCTCACGACAGTAAAATATAAGATGGTCACATTTCCAGCCCCTGGAGGAAGCTTAGAGCAGAAAGCATGCTTACTTTGAAATCCAATTTCTACACATATCACCAACTGCTAAGCAGCTATCACTAAATTCATTTGCCACTTCCAACATGAAAACATAATGACAAGTTAACATCCTAGGAAAGAAGGACACATATCATCATAGCTTGTATATTTTGTTGTGAGTTCAGTTCACATCAGCAGATTATTTATGTTTAATAATAGGGATAATATCAGTATAATATTAATAGGGATAGTATTAGTGAAGATAGGAATAAAGTATAAGACAGTGTCTTCCTATCCTTTCACATAATATCATTATGCATCTTCCTTTAACAAGGACAATCTACACAAAAAAACCTGTTGTCTGCAGGATCAAATATATATGATACAAANCCTGCCAGCTCAGTGCTGGGTCTGGTAAGGTGAAGGGACCTTCTGCCCCTGCAGGCCTTTGGCCACTAATGGCATCCTGTTCATAGCCATCCCACAACAGAAACAACATGGTGTTACATAAAGTCAAAATTAACCTGGCCCATGTTGATTTAAAGTGAGTCAGAAACCAGCTGAAGTGAGCAGTTGTCCTGAAAAGCTGAGGAGGCTGCATAGACCTCATGAAGGTGTGGATGGGCTAGGACACTTGCTCCTTCTTGCCTCTCTAATAATGATCTCCAAAACAATCATCAACTCACTGAACTTTTGTTCCTGAAATGCTTGAAAACCACAAATGAGCGTGAGACATCAGCATCAGCTCTCCTGAGCACCCAGCAGATGGGTCCACCTTTCCCAAGCCAAAGCCTAGTGCCATGGAGGACAGTGCTAAAGAGGTGCACACTGTCAAAACCCTTCCCCTGAGCAGCCTAGTGTGGACTCAGGTGTGGATTCAGGCTGAGGTGGGACTGCAGGCAGGAATTACCCCAAAAAGGAGTTGGAAGATGGTCAGGGTGAACAGAACCTGTTGGTAAACTGGTTCTTGAGTAGTCCATGCTGTTTCTTAGTACATGAGCACATCAACCAATCAAACACCGAATAAGGCTAAAAGACAGTGTCTCTGGTTGCTTGTACAGTGAGTCCCATCTGTTGTGGGAATGAGGGGGAGGAGGAGGAAAGCACAGGAAAAAAAACCAAAACATATGTGATGGTCTGAGCAAAGACTGTCTCATCATGACTAACCACAAAGGGACAAACTACACTGTGCTGCTAACTTTGGCATAACAAACCAGAACACTTTGTTCTGCTGTCTTAGCTGCACATGCTGTGTTTTCTACAGTGCCTCATTGCTGTTTTTAAGACACTTTTCAAAATTTTGAACCAAAACAGGGAAAAGAAAAACATATTCTCTTCTTGCATCCTATTCAGACAGAAGATCAGATCTAACCAGAGACACTTATCAGACAAACATATTTGTTTACACTTATAGCACTGATAGAGGAGGATGAAAATTAATTTTTCAGTCTTCTGCTTCAAAAACCTAATGTAATCTCTCAACCTCGCACTGGCATTTATGAAAGCAGGGCAGAGTAGTTAGTTTGGTGTATATGAACCAAACTATACAATAAAAGGATATTACAGGACCAAGCATACAATAAAAAATATTTGTGTTCATGTGTATACACACACAGCATTTATGTTTCCTATCGGTTCTTTGAATTTTAGTTTTTTTACTCTCCTCCTGATACCTAAAGAGGAGCAATTTAATGCCTATAAAAACTTTCATTACATAATAACAAGATTAAATACTGCTCTGTGTAGTGGATTATGAATGTTAGCAATACGAGAGCTCCCTCTGGTGGTAGATTTTAGTACTTACACTTTGCTTTTCAAAACGTAGAGCAGTCAAGTGTTAGCTGGCTAACCCCAGGGTGCACCAGTAACAGCACTGTAGAAAAGAAATTATAGAGCTGCATACACTTGGGATATGATAGTGTACAGGTGGTGAACTGGAAACTAGTTATAAAACTGTGTAAAGCTGTGATGTTAGAAAACTACATATTAACATTTTTAACTGCTTCACAAGTATCATTAAGCACAAAGATACTGAGGAGCTCAGGAGAGTAAACTTGATTTAATTATTCTTACAAGTACAATTTCTCACGACAGTAAAATATAAGATGGTCACATTTCCAGCCCCTGGAGGAAGCTTAGAGCAGAAAGCATGCTTACTTTGAAATCCAATTTCTACACATATCACCAACNTAATATTTACTTGTGTGTCAACTACAGCTCAGTCATTGTTGAACACTGCAAAAAAAAACCCTTACACAAACAGGCAAACTATGGCTGTCTCCTTATTAGCTGTTTATTCACTACAGGCTTGTCATTCATCATATCATGTGAATGCTGTATTTCACAGCATTGCCTTCTCATTTCACCAACTTATTTGTACTTTTGGGTGCACATATCTAAGGAAGGTGGGAGAGGCTGAAGCCCAGCACAATTGGGTAATGCTCAAAAATTCATCTAATTGCTAGCAGGTTGCCATATTCATCAGTGTCAATTGTACAGATATATACATATATGTCTGTATGTTCATATATATGTGTACATCTACATATGTATATATAGATTTGATTTTTGCTGTTTGTATAGTGAACTACCACATCCTTGGGAAAATCATATGCAAAACTTCAGACACAGGATTTCAGTAAAACTGTTCATATGTACAAATCAAATATTGGCCTGTTACCCAGGCAGCTTGGAATGGTTTCCAGGGACAGGAAAAAAAAAAGGTATGTATGTATGATCACTGATATGTTTCAGTAGCAGCACACTCTAGACATATGAGAACATATAGAGTACATTACAAATATATGTAAAAAACAGTAGGTATTTATAATGCTCATTGCAAAAACATACCTGAACATCTTTGTCACATCCACCAGTGGATACTAAGGGTTTCAATGGAGGTTTTGAACAGTCAGGATAGAATATATATATGGCGTGGCCACCAAGAGTCTTATTTTAAAGGAGGCTATTCCCAGCTGATATAATGCATTTTGCCAAACTTGACCTCATTCCATCCCAACAGTTTAGAAGTGTAAGTCTCCCTTGTCACTTTTTGNGTGGGAATGAGGGGGAGGAGGAGGAAAGCACAGGAAAAAAAACCAAAACATATGTGATGGTCTGAGCAAAGACTGTCTCATCATGACTAACCACAAAGGGACAAACTACACTGTGCTGCTAACTTTGGCATAACAAACCAGAACACTTTGTTCTGCTGTCTTAGCTGCACATGCTGTGTTTNGTATTACTTTGTTCATTGCTGTAACTGGTGCCTCATCTAGGACACTGGGCACCAGGGCAATAACCCGTTTGCTTGTTTCAGAAGAAGTTTCAAGAATCACTGAGATCATCTCTTCTTCCCGCTTACTTCTAGCTGGCTTCAGAGTCCTCTACAGTGCCTCATTGCTGTTTTTAAGACACTTTTCAAAATTTTGAACCAAAACAGGGAAAAGAAAAACATATTCTCTTCTTGCATCCTATTCAGACAGAAGATCAGATCTAACCAGAGACACTTATCAGACAAACATATTTGTTTACACTTATAGCACTGATAGAGGAGGATGAAAATTAATTTTTCAGTCTTCTGCTTCAAAAACCTAATGTAATCTCTCAACCTCGCACTGGCATTTATGAAAGCAGGGCAGAGTAGTTAGTTTGGTGTATATGAACCAAACTATACAATAAAAGGATATTACAGGACCAAGCATACAATAAAAAATATTTGTGTTCATGTGTATACACACACAGCATTTATGTTTCCTATCGGTTCTTTGAATTTTAGTTTTTTTACTCTCCTCCTGATACCTAAAGAGGAGCAATTTAATGCCTATAAAAACTTTCATTACATAATAACAAGATTAAATACTGCTCTGTGTAGTGGATTATGAATGTTAGCAATACGAGAGCTCCCTCTGGTGGTAGATTTTAGTACTTACACTTTGCTTTTCAAAACGTAGAGCAGTCAAGTGTTAGCTGGCTAACCCCAGGGTGCACCAGTAACAGCACTGTAGGAAAGAAATTATAGAGCTGCATACACTTGGGATATGATAGTGTACAGGTGGTGAACTGGAAACTAGTTATAAAACTGTGTAAAGCTGCCATATCCTCATACCTTGTTTAAAAAGTATTTTTCATGGAATAATGCCATCTTTAGACATTTGCCTACTGTCCTATTTTGGAAACCTCTCCATGGCAAAATGGGAGAATAGGAACCTGGTTTGTTTGTTCTTTCTCTTTCTGGGCACTTGAAAAATGTGGGAGGCAGTGTGTAAATTGACTTGCAGTTGAGGTTTATCATATACAATTGTTAACTGATGAGCAAAGCTGAATAAACCAATGGATTTCCAGGATTTAAAATCAATGCCATCATCCTGTCATGTGTCTAATAATGTTCTAATGTTGTTGCACTTGAGCTTCTATTTTTTTTTTTCCTTTGTACTTAACAGAATTTGCTTTTTAGTTCCTGAGGTGTAGATAGGATGGCTTTAAAATTGAAGGCAGGACTAGCTCAGGTTTCAGAGTTGTGTAGTCATTATTGTTCATACAGTAAAACAGAGGAAAGAGTAAAGGCAGAAACATCTNTAATATTTACTTGTGTGTCAACTACAGCTCAGTCATTGTTGAACACTGCAAAAAAAAACCCTTACACAAACAGGCAAACTATGGCTGTCTCCTTATTAGCTGTTTATTCACTACAGGCTTGTCATTCATCATATCATGTGAATGCTGTATTTCACAGCATTGCCTTCTCATTTCACCAACTTATTTGTACTTTTGGGTGCACATATCTAAGGAAGGTGGGAGAGGCTGAAGCCCAGCACAATTGGGTAATGCTCAAAAATTCATCTAATTGCTAGCAGGTTGCCATATTCATCAGTGTCAATTGTACAGATATATACATATATGTCTGTATGTTCATATATATGTGTACATCTACATATGTATATATAGATTTGATTTTTGCTGTTTGTATAGTGAACTACCACATCCTTGGGAAAATCATATGCAAAACTTCAGACACAGGATTTCAGTAAAACTGTTCATATGTACAAATCAAATATTGGCCTGTTACCCAGGCAGCTTGGAATGGTTTCCAGGGACAGGAAAAAAAAAAGGTATGTATGTATGATCACTGATATGTTTCAGTAGCAGCACACTCTAGACATATGAGAACATATAGAGTACATTACAAATATATGTAAAAAACAGTAGGTATTTATAATGCTCATTGCAAAAACATACCTGAACATCTTTGTCACATCCACCAGTGGATACTAAGGGTTTCAATGGAGGTTTTGAACAGTCAGGATAGAATATATATATGGCGTGGCCACCAAGAGTCTTATTTTAAAGGAGGCTATTCCCAGCTGATATAATGCATTTTGCCAAACTTGACCTCATTCCATCCCAACAGTTTAGAAGTGTAAGTCTCCCTTGTCACTTTTTGTATTACTTTGTTCATTGCTGTAACTGGTGCCTCATCTAGGACACTGGGCACCAGGGCAATAACCCGTTTGCTTGTTTCAGAAGAAGTTTCAAGAATCACTGAGATCATCTCTTCTTCCCGCTTACTTCTAGCTGGCTTCAGAGTCCAAAGGAAAGAGCAAACTGAAGGTACAGGGGAGGAAACCTCTGACAGAATGATAAATTTGGGATTGAATCAGAAGCAACTGGCTGACCTTTATCTGGAGCAGGGACCAAGCTTCCCAGAACTTAAGGCTTGCTCTGAATACAGAAACAATGCAGTTTTGGTCCTCATCAGTGAGGTAATACAAAAAAAAGGTAATACAATTCTTCTTCAAGCATCACTAAAATATGAAAGACTTAAAACTAAAGAACCAGCAGGACTGACCCCTGTCCAGACAGCACTTCTCCCTCTGTCACAAATTAAGCTGTAAGCTGCAATGAACAATCAAAACAGAACCTTCAAAGTAGCATTTAAAGCTATATACAACTGCTGTCAACCAAAATTAATCTTAGGTTGCTTCTTATTGCATCTCCTCCCTCTCCCAAAAGTCTGGCCATTAATATTCAGTTCCTAGTAATATATCACATAATCTGTCTTCTAGACAGAAACACTGACAAAATACTGTTAACTATTTTATGAAAATTCTTTTGATAAAATAATGTTCTTTTTAAAAACAAAACACAACACACACAAAACAAAAAAAAAACCCAACAACCAAAAAGCAACAAACNTGCTAGCAATTAGATGAATTTTTGAGCATTACCCAATTGTGCTGGGCTTCAGCCTCTCCCACCTTCCTTAGATATGTGCACCCAAAAGTACAAATAAGTTGGTGAAATGAGAAGGCAATGCTGTGAAATACAGCATTCACATGATATGATGAATGACAAGCCTGTAGTGAATAAACAGCTAATAAGGAGACAGCCATAGTTTGCCTGTTTGTGTAAGGGTTTTTTTTTGCAGTGTTCAACAATGACTGAGCTGTAGTTGACACACAAGTAAATATTATATACATGCATAAACAACATTGTGCATGTGTATAAACAGCACAGTCTGTGGCATAGACTTAGAGACAAAAGGATTTCTTTGTATCATATATATTTTATCCTTTCACATAATATCATTATGCATCTTCCTTTAACAAGGACAATCTACACAAAAAAACCTGTTGTCTGCAGGATCAAATATATATGATACAAAGAAATCCTTTTGTCTCTAAGTCTATGCCACAGACTGTGCTGTTTATACACATGCACAATGTTGTTTATGCATGTATATAATATTTACTTGTGTGTCAACTACAGCTCAGTCATTGTTGAACACTGCAAAAAAAAACCCTTACACAAACAGGCAAACTATGGCTGTCTCCTTATTAGCTGTTTATTCACTACAGGCTTGTCATTCATCATATCATGTGAATGCTGTATTTCACAGCATTGCCTTCTCATTTCACCAACTTATTTGTACTTTTGGGTGCACATATCTAAGGAAGGTGGGAGAGGCTGAAGCCCAGCACAATTGGGTAATGCTCAAAAATTCATCTAATTGCTAGCAGGTTGCCATATTCATCAGTGTCAATTGTACAGATATATACATATATGTCTGTATGTTCATATATATGTGTACATCTACATATGTATATATAGATTTGATTTTTGCTGTTTGTATAGTGAACTACCACATCCTTGGGAAAATCATATGCAAAACTTCAGACACAGGATTTCAGTAAAACTGTTCATATGTACAAATCAAATATTGGCCTGTTACCCAGGCAGCTTGGAATGGTTTCCAGGGACAGGAAAAAAAAAAGGTATGTATGTATGATCACTGATATGTTTCAGTAGCAGCACACTCTAGACATATGAGAACATATAGAGTACATTACAAATATATGTAAAAAACAGTAGGTATTTATAATGCTCATTGCAAAAACATACCTGAACATCTTTGTCACATCCACCAGTGGATACTAAGGGTTTCAATGGAGGTTTTGAACAGTCAGGATAGAATATATATATGGCGTGGCCACCAAGAGTCTTATTTTAAAGGAGGCTATTCCCAGCTGATATAATGCATTTTGCCAAACTTGACCTCATTCCATCCCAACAGTTTAGAAGTGTAAGTCTCCCTTGTCACTTTTTGTATTACTTTGTTCATTGCTGTAACTGGTGCCTCATCTAGGACACTGGGCACCAGGGCAATAACCCGTTTGCTTGTTTCAGAAGAAGTTTCAAGAATCACTGAGATCATCTCTTCTTCCCGCTTACTTCTAGCTGGCTTCAGAGTCCAAAGGAAAGAGCAAACTGAAGGTACAGGGGAGGAAACCTCTGACAGAATGATAAATTTGGGATTGAATCAGAAGCAACTGGCTGACCTTTATCTGGAGCAGGGACCAAGCTTCCCAGAACTTAAGGCTTGCTCTGAATACAGAAACAATGCAGTTTTGGTCCTCATCAGTGAGGTAATACAAAAAAAAGGTAATACAATTCTTCTTCNTCTGCTGTATTGTACAAAGTGCCTGCTTCACTGGAGAACTAATCCAAAGTAATCCTCTTTTGAGATCACAGATTCACCATCTGATTTGCTCTCTGATTTGCACTGGAAATGCCTGCTGCTGCAAATTATTCCAGAGTGGCAGATTACATTAATTTTCACTGCCTACACTGAAAGACAGCACAGCCTTTTCCAACAGCTGATTAAATAAAACTGAAGAAGAAGAAAAAAAAGATCCAAACATTTTTATAAAATTTCCTACTGGAAGTAAAACTAGAATAAAAATTCTGAAACTTTTTAACACATGGCTATGAGACTTTGCCATATCTAGTGAATACACCCTGTGCTGGTCCCCACTTGAGTTTCTGAATGATGTACAGCAAAAATATTAACAGCCATTTAAAAGAAAATGACATTACTAATGAGCTTGAGGCTAGTTTTATGAAGCCTGTCAGATTACTTAGATGTCTGTGTGATATATCCAGCAGAACTGAAAATTGGCAAGAGGCTATTAACCACATTTCTCTCTTCTGTGTCTGCCAAACTACATTGAAGAGTCAATGGATATTCCCTACAGTAAATTCCAAAGAGCAGCGGCGTTCAAATACATATAAACAAGCACAAACCAGCTTCCCATTACAAGCTTTGCTACATCTATAGTGAAATTGATTGAAACCCCAATGCTTTTGTAGTGCACCCAGGTTAGATCCCAGAATTTGATCAGCTCAGATTTCCCAAGGCAACTACAGTACATCCTTTGCATCACTTTTAATGAAGCTGCAGTTTTCATTCTTAGCTACATTTTGTTGCCTGAGCAACAGTGGTTTGGATTTGGCTTTCTCTGTTTTTCAATTCTACTCACTCTAAATGGAAAATAAAATAAAAATAAAAATCAGAGAGCTCAGCAAAACATGCTGTGCTTTTCCAGCCCCATCTCCCTTTCATTCTTTCGGTGCCTACTCTGTCCAGAAGTTGTGCTTCAACAGAAATTAAAAAGACATAAAACGGGTATTTGCTGCACAAGTTTACAGGCATAGAGGTTCATTAACAGCATCCAGAGCTTCTGGCATACGTTGACTCTAATGATTAAAGTTATTTAACAGGGAAAGCTGAGACATGAAGGTAAAAAGAATAAGTTGCCAGCAGAGGGAGCAGCGACAGGATCTGGGAGGCTTAGGAGGCTCTGTTCTCTCTAGTGGTTGGTTGGCAATGATGAAGCTTCTCATTGCGATGCTTTTCCTTTGCTACTATATACCACTTCTTACTGGCCCAGCACTCATGACGAATGGCCACGTCGACAGATCTGCAGTGGCTGGAAGAAGGGGCATCTCTGATGAGGTTGCCTGCCCAAGGGGAACTGAATGAGAGGCATAAACAAGCTTCATAAAGCTTTCCAAGCAGTGGTAGGGGCACTTGCCTTTCATCCACTTTGTCAGTATAAATACTGTCTAACTAAAGACAACCACAGTCTTATTTGT
>VYZU01019396.1:0-17311 GCA_013401355.1 Ceyx cyanopectus | reverse complement strand
AGGGAGGGAGGGAGGGAGGGAAGGGCCTCGGGTACCCCTGGCACAGGCTGGCCAGGAAGTGCCCACGCCCCAAAGGCTGAGCTGGGCCACAGCCCCTCGAGGGTCAAGCTTGAGCTGGGCCACAGCCCCCCAAGGGCCGCACTGGAGCTAGGCCACAGCCCCCCAAGGGCCGAGCTGGATCTGGGCCACAGGCCCCTGAGAGCTGAGCGGGAGCTGGGCCGCAGCCCTCTGAGGGCAGAGCGGGAGCTAGGCCGTGGCCCCCTGAGGGCCGAGCTGGATCTGGGCCGCAGCCACCCAAGGGCCACGCTGGAGCTAGGTCACGGCCACCCGAGGGCCGAGCTGGGCTGAGCTGAAGCTGGGCCGCAGCCACCCGAGGGCCAAGCTGGAGCTGGGCCGCAGCCCCCGGGGCCATGGCTGGAAAGGCTGCGTTTCACTGGCAGCAAAGGGCCGTGACACGGAGGAAGCCCAGCAAAGAGAGGCACCTGGGGGGCTGACGAGCGGGGCATGCAGGAAGGAGAGACAAAAACCCTCCCTCTGTCTGGACAGGATTGTTGAGACTGTGGCGTTTTGTGTCCCAATGTCACTTTACACTTGTGTGTGTGTGTGTGTGTGTGTGTGTTTCACCTCAGTATAAACAAAAAGCAACAAGAAGGAAGCTTGAAATGTTCAGATCTGAAACAGAGAACAGGTCAATAAAATCCACAGTAAAATGTGGTTCATAGTATGAATTCCATACATTAAATCTCAACACATGATCTTGCTTCTCTTTCTATCATGACCTGGTTAACGGCCAAGTCTTCTATGCACTGAATTTCAGTCTTGAGTCATTCTGAACCCCATGAAAATTCATCTGTTCACTACAGAAAGGACTGTCTGGAGAGTGGAACATGCTGCATCCTTTTAAGTGTGCATTGTGTTTAAAGTACTTTAACTTACTAGTTCTCTTTTTAAGGTGCCCTGATTTGTTTTTCCATTTTCTGTCTTTTTTTTTTCCCCCCTCTTCTTTTTTTTTGGCAGTGTTGATTTACGTCTTTAAATACATACCTCAAAATTACCCATCAAGTTGCCAGATAAGAAGCCATATAATAATGAAAAAAAAAAACCCAAACCAACAAAAAAAAAAATCAGGGATAACCATAGAAAATAAATAGGAATTCAAAAAATAGTCACCACACCCTGAGAGCAGGTGGCAGTTTAGCAAAAAGCCAAAGCAACTCATTGTGAAGTGGTTTTAATACATAAACAAGTCCCACCTTTAAAGAACTCATTTCACAGTCTATACTTCCAAGGTCGTAAGGTTCCGTCCCATGCAATTGGAATATATATATATTCCATGTAAATATATATATATATATATACACACACACAGAGTTGTACGTTTTCCTTCGCTGATGTCACCGGAGTTTCGCTTGCTGGGCGTCACTAAGTGCAAGGCTGAGGTGGATCCCACGATTCCTCAGTCCAACGTGGAGTGGGGAGTGTCACCCTCGAGTGTCTGTGCAACGGGAAACAAACCAACCAGAACTGAAAGCAGGAAAACAAACCCCCAACAGAACAACGACCGAAAAAAAAACCCCAAAACCCCAACCCCAGGAAATCCTCGGATGGTCGTATTGCTTCCTGAGCTCCCCTGCTCACATTATCTCTGGTCGATGTCCACTGGGGCTGCCTTGTTTTTGTCGGGGGTCTCCTCCTCAGGCTCCACTTTGTACATTTCCTCCGAGCCCTCCTCGCTGTCGTTCTCCTCCGACTCCGTCAGCAGCTCCTCATCCTTGTACTCGGCCACATCGACCACCGTGCCCAGATGCTCTTTTAGCTTCCCGTGGTGCTTCACGTGGTAACGTTGGTTCTGGAAGAATTTGATGATGGTGTGTTTGGGGAGATCCAGCTGAGCAGAGAGGGTGTGGATGGCTTCCTGGTCGGGGTACAGCCCCACGTCGTGGATAAAGCTTTGAAGGATACCCAGAGCTTCCAAGGAGATCTTGGTGCGGGATCGTGGCTTTTTGGCACAACTGTCCTCAGCAGGTGGAGCAGGAGCTTCTTCTCTGGGTGGGGAATTCTCCTTCGTAGGCTGGGATTGCTGTCTGTGCAGCACCTGCAAGGTCAGACAGACACAGAATGTACAGCTGAGCCCCCAGTGCCTGGACAGGGACACTCATACAGGGCTTTGCTGAAGGGAAATACCCATTAACAGTCATTGTCCACTACCTTACCTGTGAGGCAGCTGCACCAGTAACCACAGACTGCAAGGAGAAAGTGATAGAAAAGGCAAACGATGTAAAATAAGCACAAACCCATCACATAAATAAGCAATGCCAAATGAAAGAAACAGAAAACAGCCAAACCAAAAATTAAATGACAATGCCCACGATGGCTGGGCAGTTGTCCCACCTCACCTGGGCCACTCTCCCTGCTCCATGCCTCTGGTTCTGCCAGGTGCCAAGTGCCACAGAGGCCTGGTCACACGTGGGCCTGTCAGGTGCCACTTTACCATGAATACTGATTGGCATCAGTAATAATCCAGCACAGCTGCCTTATCAAAACAAGAAAAGAACACTAACAGAAGCGTGGAGATCTGTGAAGATTTCCCTTCTATGAAGAGTGACACCGTAGTCAGTTCAGCTGCTTCACAGAGCTGGCTTTAATGGGTCTCTTGAACAGCCTTCCCTAGAATACCTCTGTATTAATTTCACTAGCTGAGCAGCTCCAAATTCAAATCACTGTCATGTTCCATTCTGAGAAACCTGAGCAACGACACTTCTCAGTCTTGCAATGATTTCCACCAGCAGCACCTTCTTTTCAGCAAGGGTAAAGGAACCATATGGAACTCTTAATCTTCCCAACAGCCACTTACAGTGACTAAAAAAGGGCCTTGTGCAGCCCTTTTTCCAGAGAAAACCAGAAATACCTGCTCTGAATTGTTAGAAACACAGAGGAGCTCCGTGTGCTTTCTTTACAACCAAATCCATACAAGAGAGATTAGCAGCAAAAATCCCCTGCAGGATTGGGGGCTGCATTTGCCCAGAGGTTTCTTCAGATGCAGGGAAATAATTATTAGAACTCAATGCTACAGAGCTAACAAAATCAATATGGAGAAAGAAATATCTCCTTCCACCAGTGATTGATTCTGACTCTGAAGCCAAGAAGAAAGTGTGTTTGCTGCAAACTGTAACATCCATGAAATCAAGGGGAAAAGGAGGAGGAGAAGTAATGGAAATGGGCTGAGAACTTGCACTGAATTTAACACATGTGTGGAGCCCCCAGTCAAATGCTACACTAGGCAAGTTATGACAAGTTATTACCACTCATTTTCCTCTCAGGAATGCAAATACTCAGGGTGTCACAGACACACGGATAACCGAGGGGCTGAGGGAAAGGAGGAGCTCAAATGGAAATGATGGATATTCTGGTTTATGTTTTTTTCTCCTTTTCAGCTGACAAACAGCATGAGAAATGATCCAGCCTCAAAATGTTACAAGACTTCCAATCAAATGTAATGATGAAAAAAAAAATTAATCCACAAGACGGGATCAGCAGCAGTAAAATGTTTCATTTGAAGGAGATGAAGAGATGCCTACAGCATCTAGAAAGCAATCAACCAAAGAGAGGGCTGAGAGAGGGAGGGAAAGGATAATTGTCCTTAACCCTTCCTCTTCTGGAGTGACCTCTCCATTCTCTCCAGAAAACACATAACCCAGATTTATATCAATCTAATATTAGAAGTTTGGGGTTTATTTCACTTACCATTTTCCTAAGTCATATACAACTCTAAATCAATCTCCTGATTTCTCTAACTTCAGGGGCTTGTCCTCAGCAACCACCATCTGGAGCTGACTTCCCTCTCCCTCCCTCCCTCCCTCCCTCCTGACTCCCCATCTACTTTCAAATCAAATGTGAAGATATAGATTTCCTTCCATGCCCACAGGTCTTTTTTTTTTCCATCCCTTCAAGAAATTTCATTTTTGAACTCTTACAGGCATGGCTGCTCTCCTGGTGTTTCAGAACAGAGCAGCTTTGGAAGATGCTGCTTTATGAAAGTTCATCCAGGTAGACTTTAATCTCACAAAACTCACAAAGTCTTGTTTTTTTCTTTTCCAAACAAATTAAGTGACTTAACAAGAAAACAAATATGATGCAAGTTGACTTCAAACGACAAAGTGACTGGTCTGAAATGGCACTGTAGTGAAATATGATTTGAAGGCTCCAATGAAAACCAGCTGGGAGTCATGTGTAAAATATAATAGTACATGCCTACAGGAAAGGAAGTGAGATATTGAATGATTAAGTTTAGGAGAGTATATAATGTAGTGTATCATTACGGGAGTGATCAGGATTACTTATAATAAGCTAAGGGTTTGTGGTCTTTCTAAAATCCAAATCCAAGAATTATTAGGGGGAAGGGATCACCACAGTGTTTTACATCTATCTTGGGATGCTCCCAGGGGAGAAACCTGATTTCAGCAGCCTTGGGACAGCCACCAGAGGTGAGCAAACCCCTCTCCAGCCTTCCTGGAGCCCCTGCAGGCACTGGCAGGTGCTCTAAGGTCTCCCCAGAGCCTTCTCCAGGATGAACAACCCCAGCTCCTTCAGCCTGTCCTCCTAGGAGAGGTGTTCTCTTAATCAGGGGGGATTTAAACTGGATGTTAGGAATAATTTCTTCACTGAAAGGGTTGTCAGGCACAGGAACAGGCTGCCCAGGGAAGTGGTGGAGTCACCATCCCTGGAAGTATTTCAAAGACCTGTTGTGGTGCTTGGTGACATGGTTTAGTGGTGGACTTGGCAGGGTAAAGTTTGTGGTTGGACAATATCATCTTAAAGATCTTTTCCAACCTAACTGATTGTCTGACTCTACTCTCCATGGTGAGGAGGGGTCTCACCTTTCAGCTTTCTCTCACATGGACATTGCTGTGAGAACACTGATCCCACCAAGGACTTCTATGCCAAAACCAGCAAGTTTTTAGCCCAAAAGAAAAGCCAGAGAGGGTGTACACACATTACAGGATGCAGGCTCAGTACCTGTGTTTGGTAGATTTCACATCAGTCACCTACCCATCCCTTCCAAGCATCTGAGGCTGGTCAGCAGGATTTAACACCACTTTGACCCAAAGCACAAGCAGATCCATCATGTTAGCAAGCCTGCTGGAAAAGCTCCCTCCCAAGGACTAGCTGAAGGCACTGGGAAGATGCAGGCCCAGCCTAAACAAGGTGTCCAGCTGCATCTCACTGAGACCTGCCCTGGAATCTGCAAGACTTCACCTCTGCAAGCCAAGAGCATGGAGATAATATATATCGTATAAAAGGCCTAGAATCTGATCTAGCACACTGCAAAGAGATTTTATACCTAGAAGGAGGCCCCGTCCCTCTTAGCAGATCTTTCAGGAATAATCTGCAGGAGATTAGCTACTCAAACAAACAGCTTTCCACTCCCTTCCCCCACTCTCTCTTTCTTCACCCCCAGGGAAGTGCAGGAAGAGCCCAGAGCAGGCTGCTGCCAGAACAGCCCTGCACCCTGACAGCCTCCCCGGGGGGGGGCTCCCAGGGAGAGGAGCATTAATTAGACACAGCCACCGTGCCAAGATCCTTTACAGGTTTCCTAGCAATGTCTGCCCATGAAACTGCAGCAGAAGTTACAATTTGCAGCTGTGTTCATTTCTTTCCTCTCACAAACGTGGTTGTGAGGCTACCACCCTTGCAAAAAGCCATTCATTTGGGCAAACCCTGCAGCTCCAGCCCAGCTATTTTCTTTGGGCTCACTCTCACAGTGCTGAATTCACACCTTGACACCACAAAGCTGTGTTAAAGACCCTGGTTTCGTCGCCTTGCTTTTCTTGGATTAGACAGTATCCTAAGGTCAAAATTCAGGAAAATCCCAAACTGTTATTAAAAAAGAAAAAGTATCTATGAAGTGATGACAAATTGCAGACTACAGGTGTTAGATTACATTTTGACTCCAGGCAGGTTTAATATAGTTTAGTTTCCCTTTACAATTGCCCTCAGCAGGTACTGCTATGGGGAAGGGATTTAAAAATATATATGGTACTCAATAAAAGGAGACCGTGTCAAAAGAAATCAATATGACCGTGCAAAATGGTAGGAAGTCTGACATGGATAAATCTGTTCACTTTCATCTGACTTCAGCCTGGGCTTACTTTTCATTTTGTAGCTCAAAACACCAGCCTCACATCCTGTGCAATTGCCAATGCAACCTTAGTAATTGCTCTGCAAGAGTAAACACTGTTATTAGAGAGAATTCCAAGCCATGGTTGTGATGGGATGTGCCCCCGTGTCATGCAAGCCAGACCAAACCAGAGCTGGTGGCCACACAAAGCTGTGCCCAAGCAGCCCTGGGTGCTGTTCAGCTGCAGAGACAAAGCTGTCTCACATTAACTCAGGTCTTTTCTATCACCCTTCATCTGCTGCTGGAGTCCACTGTGGAATCAGGCAAACCTTGTGCTCTGAATTGCTCTCTGAGCCACACCAAAGGGGAGTCGGAGAACCAGCAGGAGAAAAACGAGTCGCACAGGGAACCCCAAGCCAAAGTTTGGTTTCCAGGCTGGAATGTGAGCTGGGTGCAGGGATTCACTTGCACACCTTTGCAGCACACTCACCACGTGCTTCCCTGCCTCGCTCAGGGGCAGGACACAGGCAGTGAGCTGAAGACACCACGGAACAAACACAAACAGCAGGTCCTGTCCTGCACTGCTCTGGGACCACGCTGTCCAAAACAGCCAGAAAGGTGACAAAAAAGAGCCATCGGGAAGAAAAACCAAATGAAAAGTCACAGAACTGCCAGCCCTGCTTGGCTTTTGCCAGTCCACAACGTGAGGAGCGTCAGCAGACCACAATTCATCTTGATTTGCAGGCAGGGGGAAGGTGTCTCCCCCTCTCCCCAGCACACACTGCTCCCATTAATGCTACCAGGAGCTTAGCATGCA
Source organism: Ceyx cyanopectus (assembly GCA_013401355.1). Lineage (NCBI taxonomy): Eukaryota > Metazoa > Chordata > Aves > Coraciiformes > Alcedinidae > Ceyx > Ceyx cyanopectus. The sequence continues at coordinate 10,376 of VYZU01019396.1, read as the reverse complement.
TCAAAGAACAAATACACCACAAAACATTTTTAGGAGCTATCATCACTGGAGATAAAATATGAATTACAGCCCGATTACGCTGCGCCGCTGAGAGGCAACATGTGCAACAGAGCTCGTGGTGACAACTGGAGATGACCAGATAACTCCTGGCCAGGTCTAAGGTTACTGTAAAACATTTGTGCTGAGTAATCTCTCCTTGTCTTTGCTTCCCTCTCAAGGAGCCCTGGCACTGCTGTCGTCTGCACAGTTGTTGGGAGAGTGTTTACAAATCAGCTCGACAAAGAGAGACAAAAATTCTGCCGTCGTTTGACCACAATCATGATCTTATTCTTCAGCAATGCCTGGTTTATTTCCCTTTCCTGATCTCTGTTAATAGACAGCACGTGCCTACACAATAGCCACTATTTTGTCTGTGTGATTCTAAAAGAAATAAATCACTCGACTCTGACAATGCAGACCAGTGTCCCCGGTGTTTCCCGGGGTAACTGCTCTCCCTCCAACGCCAACTCAGCTCTTCCCACAAAAAAAACCCAACCCAGGCACAACTTTCATTGCTGTGCAAGTGCCTGAGAACTGGCTGATTTTATGGGGCAGCACAAATGAGCTCACGCTGGCGAACGTCAGTGGCCTCGCTCTCAAAGGCTGGTTTCAGCCAGGCTTCCTGCAAGGCAGATGTGGCCAAGAGGGGATGTCCCTCTCCCCAGCACCTAGCTGCAGCCTGGGGAGGGTTGTCAGCAGCTCTTCCCACCCCACAGCACCTACCTACTGCAGGAGCACTCCGAGGGGGCAGATCCATTCCAGCTTCTGCTGGCACAGGGCAGGAGGGGCGGCGGTGGCCAGGAAGAGTTGCACAACCAGTGCAGCTTCTCTCCCAAAGGCAGGGCTGATGGATGGTTCCATTGTCTGGGGATGGGGGCTGGCCAGCACAGCTGGCATGGGGCAGGCCTTGGAGAAGCTCTGCAGGCCTCTCCTGCCTGTGTGAAAAGGCAGCCTCCCCCCACAGAGGTTCCCACTGCTCTTCTGCACTCCAGCGGGGCTTTCAACCTCTGTGTGTGACTAAACCTTCCACTCAGCACTCACCTTCCTGTGCTTTCTCTTGCAGGGTTCTGTCAAGATGGTCAGGGCAGTGTAGGGAGGATGGAGCCAGACTCTGCTCAGTGCCATCCAGTGACAGGACAAGAGGCAATGGGAGTCAGTTGGAGCACAAGAGGTTGAGGGGAAACACAAGGAAAAACTTGTTCCCAGTGAGGGTGGCAGAGCCTGGCAGGGGCTGCCCAGGGAGGTTGTGGAGTCTCCTGCTCTGGAGACATTCCAGCCCCATCATTTCAGGAGGGGTACGTGTGGATTAAGACACTGGATTCTGGTGGGGGAAGCAATTCTTGGTCCCATCAAACTGCTTTAGGTCTGTACAGATGGCTATTTGGGGTTCCAGGAATACCCGACTGTACTGCTGATTTTTACAATAGAGGCAGTTAGGATTCAGGAGAACCTGACTGTTATGGTTAGTTCAAATAGTAGATTTGTGCTGATAAAACACTACTCAGCATGTTTTTTGCCTTCTAGACGTAACCACCAGTGCACTTAATAACAGGACTTGAGCAAACTATACTGTGTGAATCAAACACATAAAAGTAGAAATGTTCCTTTTTTTAGAAGGCAAATCTTAAAAAGTGCATTATAATCAACTACCATGGCAAAAGCAAAATATCCAGCATTACCACACACCCAACTGGCATCATATTATTATACCCTTAGCATGAAACTGGGTAAATAAAAATCCAATTACCAAAGTAGTCTCCTGCACAGATCAGGGCACTGAGGACAGGAGGGCTCAGAGAATTACATCTGAAATCCTTTGTGATTAGACTCTTCTGGGCACGTCCAGAAGACTGAGGGTGCTCTGCATCATTAAGATGAGGATCATGTGGCATTTTTGCAGGCCAAAAAAAATCTTTTGGTCAAAAATGTCAAACTGAGTGACATCAAAGTGTTGCCCAAATAAAGTCTATTTTGCCAAGCTGTTTGCTGCTGGTGGCAGCTGGGGGGGTGTGCATGTGTGGGGTGGAAACAAAGCAGTTTAGGCATTTTTCATGAAACACCATATTCTGGTTGGTTTTATTATTCAGCTATTATTCAGAACAACTTTTGCTCTTCAAATTCCTCCTAGTTTCTTTAAAGCATTATATTGCTCTGAACTGCCACAAACCTTCTTTTAATTGGATTTTAATAGAAAATAATAATTTATGAAAAGCACCAACATCTTTTTTTCTTTCTTTCAGTCTTTCAGCAATGTCAGCAACCCATTCAGCTCAGCTCAAGCACTTTCAGGGCTTGGGGTTATGCCACCCAAGGAACAGAATCCCTTGGCCACCTACCTCCCCACCTCACTCCTTCCCCAGCATATTTACAGAGGCTTGCACTGATGGGAGCTCTGACAGAAAGACATGGAATGCAGTTTATAAAAGGAGCTGGATGTGAATCTTTCCTACCTCAAAATCCAATAAAGCTTATGATTTTTATTGCACGTGGGAGTCTTTTGGTCTCTGTGATACTGATTAGCAGCCTGGTCAGTAAGTGAAGAAAACCAGAAAGTACTTTCAAATACATTCTGGCCAGACACCTGGGAGCAAAGTGTGTGTGTTGCAGCTGATGGCCCCAGGGGCACACGTGTACCTGGGGATTTCTTCCTTGGTTCAATGGATCCCAAACAGAACACAGCATTTGCCCTCCCAATCTCATTTAAACACCAGGAATGACCTTACTCCAAGTCAGCAACACTTCCCCAGTGCTCATCAGCCCTAAAAAAGGCATAATCAGTTTGTCTGACACAGAAGGATAAAGACAACCACAGAAATTAATCAAAACCAGGGGAAAATCAGAGATTAAAAGTTAAGATATCCCTTTCAGCAAACCACAAGCTGACTGCATGGTAAGTGGCTACAAGTCACAATCACTGCAAGACCTAGAGACAAAAAAATATCTCCTGACTGAATGAAATGTAAATTAAACTTGCTCTGGTCCAGAAGCACTTCCTCTACTCACTGCCACCAGAGAATTCACACCCGTTTGCTGCAAACCAGGGCTGCCACAGCTGACCCTTCCTGATCTCACTTGAGGAAAAGCCACGTGCTGAAAGTCAACCATTGGAGGGAAAGGAAGAAAATCCCAAATGCTGGAAGAGATTTCCATGGAGGCTCTCCCCCCACAGCAGCAGATGGTTTGCAGTCAGTCAGGGTCAGAGACTGCCCCTGTGGTTTCCTGCCTGCTTGTCTGGTAGCTTATCTAGATCTCATCAAGATACAAAGCCTGAAAAAATTAGAATGGCTAAGTGCAGAAATTAGGAGAGCTACAAACCAGCCTCAGTTTGCACTTGTGCAGAGGAGCAGAATCTCTGCCCCCCAGGTGGGGTGAAGGCAAGGGTGCCAACCCCTCTGCTGGGGCAGTCCCACCGAGCTGTGGGGCATCTGAGCCAGAGAGGCCAGGTCAGGCCACTCCTGCCTCCACCCAAAACCACTCTGGGGAGCAGCTCAACTGCTCTGAACCCACCCCTGGCATCAGTTTCCAACCTTGCCAGGTCAAGCAGCAATTACCTGAAAGGTTCTGATTGAAGATGCTATTGACTGTGCTTCCTGGTTATGGTCCCTTGTGGGCTGTCTAGGTGCCAAGACATTAAACTGTCAATAATCTATTAATGCTGAACAGCTCCTCCCTCCACCCTCCCCCCTGCAAATACTCTTAAAACATTTTGGAAGCGAGATGGAAATGAGCTTTTGAGGGTATTTCTTTGCTTGCTTCCAGCTGAAAGTACAGCCACATTCATAAACAATATAACACGCAGTCTAGAACTACATGGAAAAAATTGTGTTAAAAAAAAAATCAGACTTGATTGAGACCATATCCCCAAATCTGGCTTTCTTTTTCCAAGCCAGCCTAAGTTAAATTTAATTAACAATTTACAACAAGGAGAGAGAAGTTATTTAAAGAGAGGCTTACAGGTCCTTAACATTCAGTGTCTGGGAAACAGTCCTATATAAAAAAAAAAAAAAAAAAAGTTTTAATGAATTTAATAGAGAAAAGCACTTTAATTAAATGCTGTCAAAGAGGATTGTATTAATGACTGCACACAAAGGAATTTAAAACAAGCCAAGTATATTTAGCAAATAGGAAGTAGGCTTTCAGAGGCTGCAAGTATTTATGTTTCTGCCATTGCAATGCATCTTGAGATCCCGTTGCCAATTGAAAGCAGTTATGGTATTAGATGTGATTTTATTTATTATGGATTATTAAAATTTCAAATGCTGAAGGGAATACATTTCTTTCCCTCCTAAATGAAAGAACACAAATATTTCCTGCTTGTTCAGTAAGAGGAAAAATAGAAGAGGAAATAAATAATAAATAGTAATAATAACAACTTAGCACTTAACTAGTGGAGTGCTGTCCAGTCAGATCTTTTTCTGGGGCTTGTTGAGTCCTGGAATTCTAGTGCCTTGGATTCGAGTGCAGCCTGTCTAATGGTGTGGCCTGATCAGAGCATCATGGAGAGATCCTACCAGACACTTGAGAAAAAGCAACTGCAAAACCCAAGGGTGGCAACAGGATTTTGCACCACGATGGGACAAAGGGCACAACACTAAACTGAGTCCAAACTGAAGAATATTTATATGTCTGTAATATCCAGGTTATTCTCTGTGATTTACCCCATCCTTTCTGCCACATGTAAGGGTAAGAGCTCAACCATGATTTGAGATGTTTCCAGCTTCTGAATTCTCCACCAGAGGCACCTGCTATGTGCCTGTATCCCATGGTTTCTGAACACAGAGTCCCTTTGTCCCAACAACATCATTCCCCAAAACACTGGTTTTAAAATGAATATATTTAGATTTAAGATTTGTACTTTCTAATTTGAAGCAAGAGAAGCAAGGAGAAAAGCCATGGGAAAAGAGGCCCAAAGGGGATACCTCCTTCCTTTCAGTGATGTGAGAAGCAGCATAGAACAGTGACGTTCCATTTGCTAAATATATGGTCTGATTTTTGTTTCAGACTTTAATAAAAGTCATGTGTGATATGTATTGAGAATGTAGCCTTTGTTGTTCCACAGCTAGGGATCTTGCAAACAGCTTCACTCTGTCCGTGCCAAGATATTTTGGAATATTCTTTGAAACACTGTAAGTAGAGATGACTGTGAGAAAAAAAAAGATGTGCTACTGTACTTCTGGATACTTGATGTGTGAGAACAGTGCACAGACACAAAAACATTTCCCATTTCCAACTCCTCCAAAAAGAAAAGTCCATGCCGATGGATCTCCAAAAAAAGAATGGCTCAGGGCAAGGAGGTTGAGCATCTGGGACCTGCTCTGCCACAGCCTGACTCCCAGCACCACCCAGAAGCTGCCTGACCTACCTGGGGGATGCCAAAGTGGGAGGATGAGCAGCAAACTTCAGGGCTCTTTCAGAGGACAAGCAGCACAATGTGCTCTGGTGGCAGCAGCCCATATACATTCCCACATCTCTAAGGCCTGATATTGGTCATTTATGTGCAGCTGTGAGGGAAGGGAGTATTAATTCTAAGCAGCATTAAAATGAAATTAAAAAGAGCAGTAGTTTGAACTGCAAAAACATTTCAAACATAAATGGAAGAAGCTCATCTAGTGACTTCTCAGCCTTCAAGATTCGCCTGCTGCCAGCCAGCAAGCTTCAGAAGTGATGGGAATGTAAAGAGCTTTATTTAGTAGATGTTTGCTCATCCTCAGCCCACTGTGCCTCTGCCTGATGCTGGCAGCTCAGCACTTACAAGACAGCCAGGACTGGAAGAAAAGAGAAGGACTAAGGTCAGATGATGTGTGAAAAAGGCAAGAAGGGTGAGATGACAGGGGCCACACCTACCCTGATCTCATCTGTTAGAAAGGTGAGCTGTCAGAGCAACACCAGGATGGTCCCTGCCAAGTCCCCACAGAGCACATTCAGACTATCAACAAAGACCCTGCCTGGAGCAGCCCCCCGTGGCAGCACAAATGCACAGCTCCAGGGACTGCCTTTGCTTCTGCCATGGTGTCAGGACCCTCACAGTAGTCTTCCTTGGGAAGAAAAACACCAGGCATGCACTCAGGGCTCACTCTCAAATCCCACCTCATTCCTGCCCTGTCCCCACTGGATCCTGGAGCAAACCAAAGCTGTTTGGGAGCAGGGGGCACCCATGTGGCCTCAGTTCCAGCAGTCTGAACAAATACAGAGATGTGCTAATGCCACAAGACTAAACTACCTCAGAGAAACCCCTCAGCTGCCCACTTCATTCCATCACTCATTTCTAGGGTTAAATGGAACAGTTCTAAACCTCAACTCATCTCAGAACAGAAGCAGTTCTGCTTTAATTACAAATACACTCCCCACTATCATTTCAAGGGGAATCACAGGCTTGAAGTTAATAAAAAGCAGCAGCACTTTCCAGCCACATTAGATACCCACACTAACCAGAAACAGCTGAGAAGGCACAGTAGGCAAGCTTGGCTGGAGAAGTCAAAGCTCAGGGATGCAGCTCTCATCACTATCACTCACCAGAAGCTCCACTGGACACCTCAGAGTTGACTGCAAGGGATCTGTTGTTTTGGGTGAGGCTGCTGGAAAATGAGAGAGAGGTGTTCACCCAACCCAGGGTGCACAGCTTCCAAAATGCAGAGTGTCTGGCTGCAGGGCACAGGTGCTGGTGCAGTATGAGAAAGCAGTGGGAGCCTTCTGAGAGTTTTGCACCTAACTGCTTTCATCAGAGAGAGACACTCCCCAGAGATAAATGCAGAGAAGTGGCTCTCACAATATATAAAAATTATATATATATTTATTATAATAAAAGAATATATATTTATTAATATATATATATAATTTTTATATTTTTATATATATAATAAAAAGCCTTCAGCTTTTACACTGCACAGAAACAAGAGTTGCATAGTTTGAGGAACAAGAGTTGCATAGTTGCACTCCTGTCTGAGCAGACATCCCATCCAGCCATGAAATAAGGAGCTGGAGAGAAGCTAAAAGCAGTGGGGTATCCATCTGTGGTCTGTACACAGCAAAAAAAAACCCTCTCGGGGTGCAGACACAAAGAATGGCTCGCAGGGTGAGTGATCCCCACAACAACAAAACAAGGTCTTCTAGATAAAAGAGTGAGCACTGAAGTCAGAGAGCTAGCAGGGATTTTCCCAAGCCTCCCAGAAAACTCAAGTCTTGATTTCCAGTCTGCAAAATCCCCTGCTGTAACCCCCACAACTGCAACAGGGCAAAACTCACTGTGCACATCAGCCTATAGATCATTAAGCAGGCTCCATGGAACAACACAGTTTTGCCTCACTCATCATCTCTGATTACCTAAGTATTATTAATTAATATTCTTTTTTAAGCCAAGAAATGCTAAGTGCCTGTGGTTTTTTCCCATCTGCCTGCCTCGTGTGACCCATGAACTCTGAGCTGTTGTTTAGAAGGAGATATTTCATTAGGAAGCACTCTCGTGGTGTTTGTTCCCCTCTTTATCACTCCTAGAAAGAGAATATGAAATGAGTTTTCTTGGACTGCCACTGCCACTTGCCTTGACCCATTTTTACAAGGGCTCCATGTTCTGCTCTTTCTGTTTCTTTGGCATCTCAGAAATATTTGTTCCCTCACCAAATGACAAAATGAGTGTTTCACTTACTTCTTTTCTGCATATTTAAAGAGACCACAGTGTTTGCAGGGAAAGCACAGTGGGATGCAGAGAGAGCCACTTAGTGCACACCTCAGTTTCCTTAGAAAGCAAGGATGCTCTAACCAGCATGTGAAGGACAAGCCACACTCTGGCACATCCCTGTTTGTCACATCCAGTGCTGCCAGAGAGCCCAGCCATGTCACAGAACTCCACAGGCCTCACGTTTTATGACTCCCTGGCACAATAACAAATAAATCAAGCGTGCAGGGAGGGATTTCTTGTGCACTGAGCTTCCATTATAGCCACTTTTAATTTCAGAAACAGGAAAAGATTTCATTAAATGGATTAATATATGGCTGCTGGGAAAAATTGAATGAAGAAAGCACCTAAAGCTGAACAGTGAGGTACAGGTTACTGCCCAACCCCAAATCAACACCACAAAATCCACCACAATTACATCTTTGCCTTTTCCAAAAGGGGTAGCAGGGAAAAGGATGGAATTTGTCTCACTATTAACCTGCTCGTGCCTCTTGTGACAACAGCCTGGGTTCTCCTCAGCACCTCAGTCTGACAGAGGGGGTGTCCCCAGCACAGAAAGGGTTGGTGGTGGTGGCAGGGAGCTCTGGCTCTCCCAGTCTCCCAGCTGGAGGAACAGGAGTGTCATGCAGCAGCCACTGCATGCATGTCAAATCCATCAGAGCACAGGGCAAGATGGGGTGGGTGGAGAGAAGGAGCAGAAGTAAGAGCCTCCTGCCTGCTTCAGCACTGCACCTGCTGCTGCTTCTGCCTTCTTCAAAGGCCTCTCCACATCCAGGCTGCAGGTAAGGGCTTGACTTACAGTGCACTTTGCACTGGCAAAGCTTGCCAAGCAAAGTAGGTCAGAGACTGCAGCTCTTGGAAGTTTCCAGCCCCTGCTAAAATGCAGGCAGGCTGTGTGGCAGACACTCTGCACCCCCTTGCAGGAGGAAATGAGAGCTGCTTTCCCACTTGACACTACAGGGGGAATTTCAGATAGGCAGAATGTAATTACTTGGCCTGGAGTTCAGCCAGGAGCAGGGCCCAAGACCCCTACCCTTATGTAAAGTGTTATAAAATCTCCAGCGAGTGCAAGTGTGAGGACCTCAGCTTTACATCTCTGGCTGCTGTCACTGATTCTTCATGGCTAATTATCTAATAGTGACCCTTGCAGCAAAGCCAAAAACCAACCCTTGCTGCTTGAAACACATCGAGTCCCAGAGACCAGAAACTCCACAGAAATTGCTTGGTGCAGGGTTATCTTTCCACAGCAGGTGGACAGCCAGCCTCCTGTGCCTTGCACTCACAGCATGACACTCAGAAACCTACTGGGGTTTTTGGATGGGCAAACACAGCTTTCCAATGCAACACCCCCAAAACCCAAGCCTACTGTACCAACTGTATTCTGGGGTCTCCAGAGTTTTGCTGTGTGTACTTGCCAGCTGCTTCCATTTCTTTTTCTTCATTTTTCATATTTTGACTGGAATAAATAATTAATCCATGGCTTTGTAACTTGCTGACAAATACAAATGCATCACATTCCAGCACGGTGTAACCTGTCACTCACAAGAGCCAACCTGCCTGATACAGCAAAGTGATGCACAGAAGCCTCTGGAAAGCAGGCCAGTTACCAAGGTCACCCCCAAGAGCTCAGGGAAACTTAAGTCCTCAAACTGTCCCTCAGAGGATGTTCCTACCTGCTGTGGGCACCAGAAAAGGGTTAATATGTGTAAATCCACACAGGTCTAGTCATCTTCCCACCTGTGAGCTTGGCCCTCTACCCTGTTGTAGCTCCTTGCCTCCAAGATCCCACAAACCTTTGGGAATACAGAAGATAAAGCTCACATTGTTAATTACTCTGAACACTTCTACTTCGTATCTGCTCTGAGAACACAAACACCAGCAAATGCATTTTTTTCTTCCAGGCAAAGACTGAGAGGAAAGCAAGAAGGAAGCTGGTTGCAGAAGAGACGAAGGAGACTGAGCCGGGCAATGATTAATCTCAGTGAGCCCAAGGTGTTTCAGAAGGGGCAGGACCAGCAGACAAAAACCCTCCCATCTTTGGAGAAAGGTGACTAGACAGTCAGCAGCAGGCAGGAAGAATAGAGGCTGAATGCCAAGGTTCCCAGCAAGAGCAGCAAAGCTCTGCAAGTTGCTGTCAAATGGCAACGGGGAGGGAAAGGTGGGAGGAGGAGCTGTGAGGTGCTGGGAGAGAAGCCCAGTATGAAGAGACTGGTCACACAGTGGCATCAGGTGAATGCCACTGCCAGTGGCAAGCCAGAAGGATGGTGTGCTGTGGAAGGTGTCACCTCAGCTTTTCAGGTTGAAAAGACATCTCCTGAGCCTCTCTTGACCATCAGCACTGGGTTTGTGACATTTTCTTCTAGTGTTTTCTTCTCATTTCCCCTACACATATTAATATCTGTTTGTTTCTCACAATCTTAAGACCTGAGACAAGGACAAAAGAAAGATGTGCAAACCCCAAATCCATACTAGTCACCAGGCTGTAGACAAGAGCAAAACGATCCTCAGGAGGCTGCAAAATTCAAGTCTGCTCCCTCCAAAACAGTCAACACGGTCATTTTAGAAGCAGTTTTAAGTTTCAGTGCATATATTAAAAATAATCCATGTTACACTCTTCAAAATCCCTGGGTTGCCCATGCATGGACAACCCTCACTGGGAAAAAGT